>LOJH01033830.1:0-15829 GCA_001685095.1 Ellobius talpinus | reverse complement strand
GACATCTTGAAATTTACAGGCAAATGGATGGATCTAGAAAATATCATATTGAGTGAAGTAACCCAAATCCAGAAAGACAAATATCATATATACTCACTCAGAAGTGGCTTTTAGGCATAAAGCAAAGAAAAAACAGACTACAATTAACTATCCCAGAGAACCTAGACAACAAAGAGATTCTAAGAGAGATATGCATGGATCTAATGTACATGGGAAGTAGAAAAAGACAAGATCTCCTGAGTAAATTGGGAGCTTGGGGACCATCGGGAAGGATAGAAAGAAATAGGGAAAGAAAGGAGGGGAGTGGAGAAAAATGTACAGCTCAATAAAAACAATTAAAAGATAAATAAAATTTTTGTTAAAAAATGAATCTTCCATTTTGCTGGGCATTGGGGGTATACCTATAACCCTAGTATTCAGCACTCGGGAGGATAAAGAGGTCAAGATTAACATCAGCTTCCTAACAAGACCCTGTTACATTAAAAAGTAAAACAGCAAAAACAAAACAATACAAAAAAGTTAAATGTATAAAAATGCTATATTAAACCTATCAAATATATGTATAACTTTATAGTGTTTTATTTCTAGGTCTTTATCCAATATCCAGTGTAAACAAATTTATTATACATGTGATCTAAATAAAAGACCACTCAATGTGAAAGTAAAAATAAAGAAAAAAATTCAATTAATAAACTCTATGTCCCCCACGTTTTTATATTTGATAAGAATGAGGTTTCATTCTGCTGGGCTGCTTAGGTTGTATGCCTGTGCATTCTTGAAAAGTGAGTAAACTTTGCTTCATAATGCATTGAGAAATTGGGGGAAAGTACTGAAACTTGTAAGTTCGGAAGCCAGCTTGGCTAAGAAAGGAAGTGTCTTCTAATCAAAGGGAGGAGCTAGAGAGATGGCTGGGCAATTAAGAGCAGTGGCTGCTCTTACAAAGGACCTGGGTTTGATTCCCAGCATCCACATGGTGGCTGAATATTATTTATAACTTGTTCCAGATGACTCTTCCACTCTCTTATGGCCTGTGTGGGTGCTGCATGCACTCGGTGTACAGAAAAAAACATACAGGCAAAAACTAAAACACATAAAATAAAAATAAACTCTCATCAGAACATCGATACAAAGGAATGCCCCATCCATTGATCTGGACTTCCATTTGTCTTTCAGACTTTAATTCTCTCTTTGATTATGTGCATTTCAAATTCAGACGAACAATGTACTCAACTTATAAGGTGGCAAGCGTGGCTGTCTTTGACAAAGAAAGATTAAATAAGGAAATAAAAATACAAGGCTACTGCTGTGTTTGGGAAAGATTCAGAAAAAAATTTATGCATGGATACAATTAACAGCAAAGCCTTTTGAATCAGTGTGTTAACAATAATTTCCTCCATTTTCACTAGGAAGATCTTCAGCCCAAGCAGCCAGTGACTACATAATAAAAGGTTCTATCAACTGCCTACACGGGTGTGCTTCTCCATATCCTTTAAAGGCTGCAGTCTCCCTGCCCATGATATGTGTCAAATAACAGTGGTCCGCACAGCTTGGTTCTATTACAGATAACAGGATTTGAAATTGCCCAACAGTCCTCTCTGACAGTTCCCGGAGCTTCTAGAGTTTGCCCAGTTATTGTTACACACATTTTGAGGATGCCGGGAAGGGTTGAGGCAGAAGATGCTCAAAACAGCGAGAAAGAAGCAAGCGCAAGTTGTCAAAACAGCTGCAGCTGACTCACTCCCATCATCTTACAAAGTTGTGTGTCAGTCAAATATAACAGGCTCATCTCTTCCAGTGGATTTTAACTATTTCCAAATAATTTCCCATTTTGATTAATCTTGAATTAGCCTATACTAATCATGCCTCCTGGTGGTCCAACCTTAAACTATACATTTGCCAAAGAGCCAGTGGCCTGTAAGGATCTTTGACACATGGATATGAACTAAGGAGGCCTTAGTGGATCTTCATTGTGGAAACAGCTTTATCTCCTCTCTCCCTAAAATATCCCAGCTTCTGTATTTGATTCCCCTAGTGCACAGCACACAGTCAGTTTTGCAGATGGAGGACTTACATACAAAGAGCCCAAGAGAGAAGCTGTGCCGCTGGTACTGGTTCCTGTGGATGCTACACACTGTGCCTTTGTCTTCCAAGGTTATTCATATAGCTACGAAAACAGATCCTGAAGTATGATTGAATGATGGAGCGTCTCGAATCATTTTCCTACCAACCAAACATCATATCTTGAGGGAAAACTAGAGACGACTGTGTAGTGGTTGACTTAAGAATATGCTTTCCATAAAGAAGATGAGCAAGAAATTTAAGAATTTTCTTAATTCATCTTAGAGGATGTGCTTCATTAAGCACCACTGGGATTGTGGTTGTTGTGGACCAAGTGGGTTACAGTAAGTCACTGATGGCAGGAGAGAGACACAAGAATAAAGCAGTTTGGGATCTGCCTTGCAATTGTGAAAAGAAAGCTCCTTAGGAACATGATAAACGAAGAAGCCAGAAACAGAAAAGGGACACAGATAGTCCAGGACCTTAGAGAAGAGGAGCCGCTCTGAGCACTGTGAGCTTCTCAGCTACTCTGTAGCAGGACAGAAAACCTTGAAAAAAATCAGAGCTGGCACAGAGTATGGCTCTGGCAAAGTAGAAGTGGCCATGCTGGTAGAAGGAAGTGAGGCAATCCAGCCAGCCTGCCCTGCAGGATGACCTCAGAGATCAACAACTACTGATTCCTATTGACACCAGCTCCTGACACTTGGCCCATCCAGCCTTGCGACTGGTTTCCTGGAGTGAGTCCTGAAGCTCACAAGAGGTCTCCTTTTTCCTTCCTGGCCAGGGCGCTGACGTGCCATTACCTCTCATGTGACTACATGAGATCAGACACAGCCCTGAACTCTGGCTTACCTGCCACCCCTACCCATGCCCCTGTAGTCTCCCCACTCTGTGCAGCCATCCTCATCTGCAGAAGGAAGCCTTGGACCAGATGGTCCTCAAGTTCCTTCCAATTCTAGCATTCCGTGGTTCTTGGATGTTATAAATTCCCAGAATCATAAATTTCAAAGTTGAAAGGAACTTCAGAAATCATCTATTCAACCACCCATTCGACCTAGGCCACCCGAGCCAGAACTAATATGCTTTGAAGGTTCTACATGGTTGTTTTTGGCTGACTAACTATGGCAATAATCAAAGCTTAAAACTTTATAAGGCAAGAAAAACATATATGTAAAGTTTTCAGAACATCTAAGAAAAGTTTTGAAGGAGGTGAATCCCAGAGGGCAGCACAATCTATTGTTCAGAAGTTAACTACTGAAGTAGGAAGCCAGTCTTTGCTTTCAAAGATGCCTAGTGTAAAAAAATCATAAAGGATGTCAGAAATTTTCCAAACAATAATTGAATTAAATGTGTTACTGTGTTTATACATACATGCATAAGATGTGGCAGCAGAGTTTCAGGACCAGACCAAGAGAAAGCAGGGCAGACGGAGAACGTATCTTGAGTGGAATAAATGAACAATCCAGAGGATGCCATTTGTTCTTCAAGGGTCAGTTTCCAGGGCCAGTTGCCTTCAAATTTAATCCTTACTCTTGACAATAAATATTATTCATACTCTCTCCAAAGAAATTATTTTTGTCACAACTTATGCCAACTATCATACTATACATTTTAAAGAAATCAGTGGATAAGTTTAGCAAACAAAAACAGTTAAGGACAGCTTTCTTCAAGAGGAAAGCCATCACACCTGCACTTTCCTCGCAAAGACTTAGCAGTGTTGATCGATGCTTCCCTTTTTAATGGATTCATATCATTTTAATTTTTAGATTCTGGCACATTTTCTTTTTTGAAGGAGAACTGACAAACCTATACTGAAATCTGTAAAGCAAGGTAAAAGGCCTGGTCTGGTTCAACCTCACAAAGGAGACATGTTCTGTACTGCCACAGTAATTGAGACAACGAAGTCTGGGCACAAGGCTAAATGTGGAACCAAACAAGAATTCAGACAAACCCCACACAAATGCAGTGACTTGACTTAACAAGCGGCACCGACATTCACAAAGGGAAAACGTCTTTCCCACAAAGGGTGCCGAGTCATTATGCACCCAGCTGGGAAAAATCTTGAGCTTATACATATGATACACAGAGACTAATTAGAAGTGGATTGCAGACGTGAATTTGGGGAACAAAGTACTGTTTCTAGTAGGAAGGAGGGAACCACCCCCATGACCTCAAAGCAGCAGAGAGACTGCCTTGAGACACCAAAGGCAATGATCATAAAAGATTGACAAATGGTCCATCATTAAAATGAGGAACTTCCATTTATTAAAAGATGTCAGTCAGACAGAATAAGAAAATTGAAAATTAGGAGATACCCTCATATATGTCTGATGAAAGAGATGAAAGATAGCTTCCAGAATTTATTATAAAAATCCTACAAAGCAATAAAAAAAAGGCAACCCAGTAAGAAAGGAAGTAAAAAGTGGCTCTTTGCTACCTGGATCACAGCCCAAGAAAACTGTTATTTTAAAAAAGGGAACGGAAAGCTTGAAACAGACTTTATAAGACAACACTAACTGACCAGTAAGTTTTATGAAAAGCTAGTCAAGGTCCTTGAACCCAGGGGTTTGAAACATCCTAAAAATTGGGGGCGGGGGAGAAGAACACAAGACAAAGCAGAAGATGAGGGGAGAGGAGAGGAGGGGTAAGGGGGAAGAGGAGGAAAGGAAAGGAAGGGAAAGAGGGGAGGAGGGAAGAAGAGGGGACTACTAGCCAGCAGGACAGAATAAAAGACTGAGGATACCAAGCTTTACTGAGGGTGCAGAGTGGCTGGCTTTCTTGTGCTTTGCTGGCAGAAGTCGAAGCTATTAACATCTACTAAAACTGAACATACACATTCCCCACAACCTGTAATTCCACTATTAGGAGTAATGCATTGAAGGCATGATATGAACAACAATAATTATAGCAATTTTATGCAAAATAGCCCCAAATTGAAATAATCCAAACAGCCGTGAATAATAGAATGGATAAACACAATAAGGTCTATCTGTGATAGACTACCACATGGTATTTTAAAAACACTTCACGTATAATAACACCAATGAATTAAACCAAAACAATGACGAACTAGAGTCGACAAACTCAAGAGGAGACAGATGGCTGAATTTCATTTTTAGGAAGTATAAGAACAGGTAAACCATTTTCAAAGACAGAAGCTGGATGACTGGCTAGGGGTGACTGGCACAAATGAGGATGTTCTGGGAAGCTGGAAACCTAGGGATCTGTCATGTGAGTATAGAAACCCATTTGTTTAGAATATATATAATATGTATACATATTATACATATATAATTTTACCATACAGTATATTCTATCTCAGTGAAAATCTTTGACTAATTAAATATGTCACCTCACTGTGTTGCATGGTGATACAAATCATGTCTTCATTACATATTTGTACTTTTCAGGGCATAACACAATGCCTGTTCCATAGGTATTTGTCCACTTTAATTAAATTGGCCATGTAGTTCTATGTAGATGATCTTAACTAGATGATTTTTGTATAATGTGTTTGAACTGTGGAGAAGAGTTGTAGGCCTTGTCTATCCAGTATATATATATATATATATATATACTTAAATATCTGGGTTTATTTCCCCCATAAAGGGAGACCAGAGTATTTACATACTGAAAAACAAACAAAAAATGAGACTATTTGCTGGGTTTGACAAGATTTGTATATAAGAGGCAAAGAAACAGGAAACAAAGAAAGGTGCTGTTGGCAGCCCCGGAAAGCTGATGTCCATTGGGGTCCAGACACAGATACTATCACAGCACACTTAGCTCACATTCGACCCTCAGTCCCAGTCAAATCTAATTCTGCAGCCTTAAAGGATGCTCCTTGGAGCCCCCAGTGCAGCTGCGACAGGCCTCTGAATTCTGGGACAGACACAGACGAGGACTAAGTGACTAACTGTTACTCAACATCATCTCGAACCCTTTTTTATTTTTTTGTCTGTTAAAAAAAATCTCCTTCTTAAAAATCACAATCAGCCAGGTGGTGGTGCTGTACGCCTTTAATCCTAGGACTCTGGAAGCAGAGGCAGGTGGATTTCTGTGAGTTAGAGGCCAGCCTGGCCCACAGCCCGAGTTCCAGGACTACACAGAGAAACCTTGTCTCAAAGAAGAGGACAAAACAAACAAGCAAGCAAACAAAAATCAAGACCAAAGTTTAAGATTTCTACTATTAAAATTTAAATCTTGGAAACTGCTACCAAGTAAGATACATGTTGTTTTAAGTCTTCAAAGTTAAGATAGGCAGAATTCTTTTGCAATTATTTGCTGAGTAAATACTGAAATACTTAAAAAATAGAAAAATGCTTTCATGTGACTTCAAATTTTACTGTGGATTAAGAAAAAATTGTAAACCTTCCATTTAATTATGAATATTTAAGTTATAATCTCATTAAGAATACACATTTGTCATCAAAATAGTTTATAGTATGCTAATTCTATATCTTTTCAAAGTATGACCTCACATCAAAGCTTCTGTAATGCTTATTCATTACCAAGTAAAATTGTATTTTAAATTTCCATATAAAGTTGGATAATAAATCAGAAGAAAACACCAATTCAAAAGGGCAACTGGAGTTAGCAAATTCTTAATCATAAGCTATAGCATTAAAAGGTAATAAAGACTTTTTTTAGTCAAAATAAGTGGGACACACTTGGTCCCCGACCTGGGCAGATCAAGAGATAGAGCTTCCCTGTGACATCACTGTGGGGTCTACCCAGAGCACTGCTCTGTCAGTGCTCAGAAGTCAGCCCACGGTGGCCCAACTCTTTGTGTATGCCAAGGGGTCTTCTTAAGCATGGGCTGTTCCATTCTTTGTTCCCCTTTCAGGGTCTGATCCATGATCTGTGCTCCAAAAGGAGATTCTAGGTGAGAACTCAAATAGAAATGCATACTGTCTCAAGAAGACCCAGGGTTCCCAGGGAGGTCTGAGCCCTCCAAGGACTAGGAGGAAAGCAAAAAGGAGACGGAACTAGACAGTGAGGGACTTGGTGTGTTTGTTTTTCTTGTCATGCCAGATTTGCTTGGCTCAGGGTTGAAGGAAACTAAAGGATGCATGAGAGGTTTTAATTATGAATCAGTACGAGCTGGGGCTGAAAAGCACTATTAGTACTGCCTCTTGGGGCTGCTATTTTTTAATTGGGAAGAAGATGTTAGCAAACCAGAGATTATCTCTTAGTCTAGAACAGGAAAGTGGAGAGTGGAGAGCCTGCGAGTAGGGCCCTCAGGTCTTGACCACAGCTGGAGGCGCCAGCATCAACAGCTGTTTTGCAAATATCTTGTCTGATGTCATGAGCCCCATCTCTCATCCTCTAGAAGTCCATTACCCAGTCCTAAAAACGCAAGGCCTTATTTCAGAACTCTATACCAAGCTCCCCCACTCCCGAAGAAGGCAAAGATGAGCCCCAGGAATTCCAACTCTCAGCACTCATCCTGTTCTCCAAGAAGCATCCTCTGGAGGGTGGTTGGATTCTATGATAGAATTGTTTTAGACCTGTTAATGACTGCTAACACAGATTACTTCTACAGGTTCACCTGGGTGGGGTGGGAACTCTACCTTTACGTATGACAATTTGCACGGGAAGTGAGTTTCTAGTCAATTGGGGTCACCGATTGACAAGTGAACTGTGGATAAAACTCATTGAATGGCTGGAGAAATAGCTCAGTTAGGAAATCACTGGGTAGACAAACACAGGACCCAAGTTATATCTGCAGAACACAAATAACAAGCTGAGCAGGGTCCTGTGAGCTTGTAATCCCAGGGCTGGGGAGAAAGACACAGGTGGACCCCCTAGGCTTCCTGGTCAGCCAGTTAACCCTAATAAGCAAGCCTAAGCCAATGACAGACCCAGTTTCAAGATACTAATGTAGATCCAACCTGTGGAGGAACAATATCTGCCGTCACCTTCTGACTTTGGTGTGCACCTGCACACACACAAATACACACAAGAAATCCAACTCACTTTTAAATTAAGGTGTATCTAATCACCAAACAAATCGCACAGAGAATGAGGACAAAATCTATTAATTGTCTAGGAGCCAATTCTTTCTATTTTTGTTAAACTACAAGTATGCACATGGTCACATGGACAAATTTTTTTATGACTTGCATGTTTAAAGCATGGTAATTCATCAGAGCTGTGCCATGTAGGAGGCCAAGAGGCTTTTGAGAGTACTATGGTTAACAACTGGAAAATAATTTTTTTCTTGAAAATTTTTATTTTCATAATAGTTTTCACGTTGGTTTGATGACAAATCTGAAACACTGTTGAGAAGAATAACCTTGGTGGCATTATAATTTTCTAATAAAATTTACTTTTCTGTATAACCAAACACTTTACCTGACACCCTATAACATAAACTATAAAGATATTTCTTGCGATTCTATGGGTAGGCAAACACTTGCTTACTAGAGGATCTCCTGTGCAAATTTACTTTTACTGTCAACTTAAAATCATTACAATTGTTGGGGGGCACCTAGCAGGGGACAAGGGGTATTGTTACTTGAGGCTAATATAGATGTAAGTGTATGACATGAAATTTATTTTGGGGAACTTTTATTTTACCCTCGGGAATCTCAGTATTCAGCAAAGGCATCTACCCAATTGTGTCATTCTGAATATTCAACTCAACAAATAGGAAAGAAAACTGATATTTTGTAAAATGAGCCCACTGATGCAGAGCTGGGAACGTTGTCCTTCAGGACCAGCGAGACAACTTACGGCATCGATGGAATGGTAAAAAACATCTCCCTGAAATCTCTTTGTCTGGGACCCAGGAGCCCCAACTGTATAACACATGTCCCAGGAGAAGCTGGGGGAAGGATGGTTTCTGGATCCCATACAGAGGCAAGCAGAAGACCATATGATTCCTACAGCATTTGGTTCTATTTGCAAATGTGAATAACAGCTCGTTTTAAATAAAGTTAGATAATGACCCCATAAATGGATGTTCACAAAAGATCAAGAATAATTTTGAAAAATATTTCAGCAATGCCAGCTCACACTAGACATCATTGGTGCCTACAACGTAGGCAAAGATCTAGTTAGAAACATCTAAAACCCCAAATTTGTTTTCTTGCTATTTCCATAAGTATGGCTAATGGGTTAGGAAAAATAAACATTACTTTAAATAAAATATAACAATACAAATAACATTTCCGTATGCCCATTATGTCATCATTTAGAGATTATATTACCAGCCTGCCACAGCACTAATACGTTGACTTAACAGCACATTTGTAAGCATAAAACTGGAAATAATGTAAAATAGAGTCATTGAGTATGAGATTTTAAGGGGAGGGTTAACATAAAGTACAACAAAATGTAATTCTTTTAAAATTCAAAATGCCCTCAAGAGAATTATAAAGCAAATGAACAAAATAAAATAAAGCTGATTATTAATTCAAGAAATTTCCATTCATTTATTTAAAGCTCAATTTCTTCTAAAATTCTCAGATTAGTTGTAGCTTCTTTTGGAACTCTACTTTGGCTCACAGAACACATGTAACTTTTTAAGCCCTTGTATAGTTGAGTACCTTCTCTGTCACCCAGACTACTGGCTGGAATGCTGTAGTCCAAGGTTGCTGTTTTACAGTTATCCTTTCCTTATTTCTTATACTGTGTCTATTCTGTCTGCCCCAGTGTGCTAGAATCAGGGAGCAGATATCCCACTCCCCAGAGCATCCTAATGTCAAGTGCAGAGGATGAATACTGGGTTCACTCAGGAACACAATAGATGGGCCAAGTGTTTTACTCTGTCGTGAGCATCACAATTTATCAACAGGCAACTAGCTGAAAACTTAACCTAATTTCAGCATGCATATATTATGGCCACTGTAAGGCATCATGTACCCAGACGATGATTTTTGCATGCTTATAGTGCCAGTTAGCTGCATATTAGCATACAATCTCTCCTTGAGAACCCATATTTTTCGTCATTATCCAAAAGACTCTCCTTCCTCATCATCTTCTAAAATGACAGATGCATCCATTTAAGAATTTGCTGGATGATAACAGGGGAAAGAACAATGCTCAGGATTCTAGATTTGCTAAGCCAAGTGGTCAAAACACCAGATTCTCCTTTTAACCCCTTTTTGTTTCTCTCTCATCATTTCAACATACTTACCGCCCTGTGATTGGTCAAAATAATAAAATATTCATATAATTATGGAAAGGAGACTAGCTGCATTAAGCAAACGTAAGGAATTAGATTTTGAATTATGTTTGGTTGTCCACATGGCAATTAGATTTTGGGTATATTCATTTGTTTGTTGGCATGGCTACCATATCCCCTTTCCACTGGACCTCTCAGAACTACTAGAATCAGACATGTTTAGTTTCCAATATCAAATCTCTCTGTGTGTGTGTGTGCACTGCGTGTGTGTGTATGTGTGTCTGGCACATGTGGTTCTAGGAGGCTGTTTTCTGTGTATTGCATGGCGAAGCTCCCAGTTGTACCATCTACAGAATGTTTTCATGAAGGCCCGCCAAGCTCTACACCTTCCACTTTAAATGAAAGAGCAAAGAAACAAGAGTACTTCAGTCCACCCTGCACAGCATCCCTAAGCCCAATGGTCAACTTTTGAATATTTACCTTGATGTTACACCAAATATTATGGTGCTGCATTTAAAAAGAGCAGACATCATTCTATGCTTGTGTTTAAATAAGCTATTTTTCATTGAATGACGCTCTCTCACTTGAAGACTTGATATATTCTCTAGTTATTTTTGTTCAACCACCACAATAAGATACAAACTATATTCTCCGAATGTAAGAGTTAGATAGACAATCACAATGAATGAAATAAACACTATATTCTCTGGATGTAAGAGCTAGACAGACAAATGCCAAGTTCAGGGTTACACAGTGAGAAACAACTATGACCCTCTGCATTTGAGTCTTAGTTTGTGTATTGGTTGTTATTACTAGATGGGTAAATACTTTTGCCAAAAAGGAATTTTCTGGAAGAGTAAGCAAAAAACACTCAAGCAGGGTTGATGGAAAGGGTGGGCTGATGACAGGAGCCCAGGAGGCTATATTGCCAATTCACGGTGTGAGAGCTCCGTAATGGACCACAGTGGCTCTTTTGCTAGCATCCAAACTCTTTATTATGATCACTCATGCGCACACCCAGAAAGAGAAAGAATGAGAAAGGAGAGGAACTTTTGATTGCGTAAATTACTGACCTCTCAATATATAATTCTTTTTAGGGTTCTTAATAATTCACAAATAATTTTACTGCAGAAACAAAGTAAAGGAAATAACAAAGCACACTCTACTCTGATTTGATTAGAAAATTAGGCTGAACTGGTATATTTGTAGATTTGTGTCTACAAAATTTCTCTGTCCTTAAATAACTTTGCATTCTTCCTCTCCCTTCCCCCAATGAATAACACTAGTCTGATAGCAAGCACTGGTGAATTTGGGGACAGGCTTCTCGAGGAGTTGTGGCACTATGCTTGGAGAAAACAAACCAGCCAAACCGTGAATGCCCAGCAGAAAACAGACTAGACAAGAAAGCCCTCATCTTTACGAGAATGAACGAGCTCTTAGCCATTCACGTCATTTTTTATAGACCATTAACGTCTCTATGCCAGACAGGTCTTTCTTGTGTATCTTTATTGGATAACGTGATGCAGAAGAAAACTTAGGATTTGCTTCCCTGGACAGTCTTTCTTACATAAAAAGAAAGGGGAAAAAAGAGATATCTTCCACTTACCTAAAAGGTTTGAAACTTTAAATTCTATTACCCATCAAGTTGGCTGGAATAACTTCAGAGTTTCAATAAACCATTAGGCAAGACACAGTCCCAGTAACATTTTAGCAAAAGCTTATTTCTCTCTCACTGAAAATGTAAACTGCCAAAGAATGGGAGGTCTATCCAGAGCAGTGATGCAGACATCTTCCCCATCCTCTTCTAGTGGCTTAAGGTTTCATTGTCAACAGAGAGGGGTAATATGTTCTCTATGTATTTTATGTTCTGCAAAACTCTAAAGATATCTGAAAGAAAGGGCGCTACAATGTGTAACTTCACCTTTAACAGTCCCATACATAACCTTGAGTCTTTCTGCCATGTCCAGACACTCAAAATACCCTACTAAGGAAAGTAATGCATCAATGTGAAATGTTGCATAACTAAACTGATACATTTAAGCAACTTTTACTCTTATTCACCTGGTGACGGTAAGCACATCTTTTTATTTTTATTTTAGTTTATTTTTGAGACAGGGTTTTTCTGTAACAGCCCTAACTGTCCTGGAACTCTCTTTGTACATCAAGTTGGCCTTGAACTTACAGAGATCTGTCAACGCTGCCTCCCAAGTGCTGGGATCAAAGGCATATGCCTCCACAGCCAGCTAACATAGATATCTTAAGACGCAAAGTAACCATGACTTGTGCTCTACTACATTCCATCTACTTTGTTATAGTTGCTGCTTACGCATGTAGAATCATGACCTTAATTTCTGGAAGGCTCAGATTGTTTGGCATAATATTTGTTGATTACAGATAAATATCTGTTTGAAAATCCAGTGAAATGGTTGTGTGTCAAAGAGAGTGAGTTCAGAACTGTTTTGTCCCTACAGCTTTTATTAGTGGAATTCTAAATTACTTTATTATCTCTCGGAGTTTGATGCTGAGTTCAGATATATTCTTTGGTATCCATTTATACAAAAATCATTTTAAAACAAAGCTATGTGCTCCTTCATAAACAAGCATTTCTTTATTATAGAATATTTCTTTAGTACAGAAGACAGCTATATGCACAAAATGGAAGCTTCTATATTTTAGAGTACTATAAACCAAAGGTATATGAACAAAGATTATATGTGTCATGCTGCCTTCAACTGGTAAAAATATCCAGAAAGCAATATAAAGAAAAACCTATATTTCTTCTTCAAAAGGGAAAGATTACATATTGTATCCTCAGTAACATTCAAACACACATCCCAGCACTGATATATGCTATCGTGTCTCTCAAGTACAGCAGCCTGTACAGAAGTGAAATTCCTATAGCCACTGGCTGACAACTTGTTCATACAAATCTTTGAATTAAAATGTCAATCAATTTTTCTTTTTTTCTGAACAGCTGAAAATTGAAGCACGTATTTAAGTTTTCGGAGTATCACCTAAGTCATTTAACATCTGGAATGGTCGTTAGAACAGTGTGTGCTTGTGTTTACAAAACTCCATGGACATCTATTTCAGGATGAATGTGCCAGGCGATAAAGTGACCTGCTAGAATAAGGCAGTACTGACAGAGAAATAAACCGACAGAACAAACAAAACCACCCTCCATTGGGTAAAATCTGGGTACTTGAGCTCCACGTGACTGTAGGCTAAGGCACAATGGAAACTACATCTCGTCCACCCGTGGCCTGCTCTTCTCAGCAGCCTCACAGGTACCTGATGCTCCCTGGAGGTGATGTCACATTTTCTCTCTGTCAAAGCATAATGCCCACCAATGCAGTTGTTGACTCCAAGTGCAATTTTCTTGATTGCAAAATACAGAATTGATGTGTTTCATGGGAGCATCTTCCAAAACAAATTTGCCAAAACAGTCTGTGCTTAGATTTAACACAAGAAGCACTTGTCACCTGCAACTTGTGAAAGTATGACCATAAAACTCATTTTAAAGTAGTTTTTAAAATCACCTGTTCCTCTGATGAAATACATCATCTTCATCTGTTCCTTCCTGATCCAATGAAACCACATCGGCTTCACATTCACAGGTTAAAATTCCTTTTTCAATGACCAAACCACTCCTTAGTTTTTGATCCAGCTTCCAAACAAGTTCGCAACAACTGGGACTAGCCAAATACATCAGTGTACTTTACAGAGAGTGACGTAGTCTCTCTCAGGAAGGTCAGAACACACACGGGCAAGCACCAGCCCTGTGGTAGACAACAGAGTCTCACGGAGTTTATTAACTTTTCAGGTAGATTATGCTTGTTATTAAACTAGAAACCAAATAAAGTCTCCATTTTTCTTAATGACTTTCACCACCACCATCTTACCAAGGACTGCGGAGAGGAGGAAGGGAAGTGTATGTCCCTGCCTCTGACTCTGCCATCTAAAACCTGCATTTGGTGCCTTTGTATTTTTGGAGATGCTCCTTTCTGAACTAATTATGACACCTTTACAATAGGGAGTTTAGATTTAATTACCAAACTTTTAAAACACCCATTATATAGGTCAACTAAGGACGCACCTTCCTCCTGAAACAAAGGGAGCCAGGGTAATAGGATTTCAGATTTCATAGGAGAAACAGCAAAATCTGTTTTGAGACTGTCATTTACTGTAACACAAATCAATATTAAATGCTTTATGCAGGAAGCACACTTTCAGAAAATGGGCCCGAGAGCTTCCTGGGATCCAGCCCTAATTACTCCAGCAGGCTCTTGCCGATTGTCTCTCTCCTCAATTATTTACAGGGCAAAAAAAGCCAAATGGCATTGCATTAGCTATATTAAATGCTATGTACTTGGTTTCTAACTTACTAATGGTACATAAAAATTAGTAAGGTAAATGTTGCATAGAAACATGGCTTTTTTTCCTTCTTCACCTGAATGTGTGTATTTATAATTTATGGAGTTAAGTGTTGAATAGGCTGTCCTTCAGGCACCCGAATGCTGCATAATTTAAATAAGTGCATTAAATATATAACACATCTAAAAGGTAGCACATTGATTACGTTACAGAATTTCTTCAAACAGCTTCAGCACAGCACATGGGCACGCAGCACACACACAAACACACACTCACACGCCAAGCGAGCATCTCCCTCAAGTTCTTAAAACAACGACATGACAACCTCATGGAGACCAACAGTGGTGCTCTCAGTTGCTAGTGCCTAACCAGCCCTGGCGATCTAAGGTAAGAGGGAATGGTGAGGGAGCCGCAAGGAGGTCTTTGAGTGCTGGGAAATGTCTGGCCTCTGCTGACAAGTCCTTTTTCCATGGACAAACACTAAGCTATGCTTTACGTACAGCATAACATGGACCACACACACCGAAAGGAAGAAAGCTTTCAAGGTTGAATCACAGATTGTTGGTACCAGGGCAGAAATACCCATCTGCCTGCAAGCAATCCCCTCAAAAAGTTCAAAGCCGCATCCATACCTGATTCTTTTGTGATCTAGAAGGGCATGCTAGGTGTTAACTACCAAAGGAGGCTAGTGTACCCACAGACACCTTCTGCCTTCCCTAACTATCGCAGATGTTTCCATGGCAGTTAAATGCGCTTTTCGTGAACCCAGATAATTTTTAAAATTAGTTTAGGAGGGATCGAACTGTTGTAAAATTAGCATAGGCCCATCAACAAAGTACCCAGGGTCCCTGGAAAGCTGCCCATAATTTGTACGGCTACATGTCATCAGCTGTCCTTACCCAAGAATGTGCCGAGGCCACTTTTGAGCAGAACTGAAAATCACTCTGTGGTAAACATATAAGATAGTTTAAAAAAAAGGAGGGGGGGAAGTAAATACAAAGTCACTTCTTTCTCCGCATCGAAATCTGCCCATTGTCCCTCCCTACATAAAAGCTACAGAAAAGATTAAAAGGTACATCAATGAATGCGGAGTGAACTTTGGCCACTTTTCTACCCAAAACACCAGCGTAAAAGTGGAAATCAGTAACCAGGTGAAGTGCCACACCGCACAAAGATCAGAGGCAAGGGGCGGGCGCGCAGGGCCCTAGGCGGGGAGAAGACGGTCCCGGCACCCTCCGGCCACATTCGTCGCGCGCGCGGGAGCTG
>LOJH01033828.1:0-13028 GCA_001685095.1 Ellobius talpinus | reverse complement strand
AAAGATTTACAATACTCAACACTGGGAAGACTGAATGAAAAGGGTATATATTCATATATACTACTGATGGCGATGTAACCACAGCAACTTTCTGCAGTCCATGTACAATAATACCACTCAGGTAGAGAACAGATAAAGACAGCTTTTGCATATAGAAACTTTTGAGAGTATTTAAAAGGACTTGAAAGAACTCTCTGCTTGGCTGCAGAAAAACATCAAAATATTGGTCATTGAAAAAAATAATCAAAACTGAAGTACAATATGCAGCATATATTAGTCTTTCTCTGGGAGTTTGAGGGCTATACAGTGATACCCAAGCTAGCCATGGCTGTGAGGCCTCATCACAATTAGAAAAGAAAGAGAAGGAAAGGAGGAAAGGGTACTGTCAAGCTGTAGTCCAAACTGTTACAACACAGTTATCAAGAAACGGTTAATTCTTGGGAGCTGTGGAGATTGCTCAGTGTCTAGGAACATCTAGACGACCTGAGTTCAGTTCCCAGAACTCATAGCTGCCTGTAACATCAGCTTCAGGAGATCCAACACCTTCTTCTGGCTTCCATGGCCACCTACACACATGCACACACAAATAAAAACTGGAAAAAAATGAAGAAATGGCTGAGAGGAAACAGCAAAAGAATAGTTTAAAAGGGATCATCACATTTGGTTTGGCTTATTTTGTGTATTATTTGAGTTTATTATAATGAAATTATATTCAGTGTATGACTTCTGTAATAGAAAATATGAGGCTCATTAGAACATTTTATTGGCAGAAGGAAACATATACATAATCCTACTTTAGTTGGGTAAAATAATTTGAAGAAATTTTCAACCTTTAATATTTGAATATTTAATATTATCTATCTACTTATCTATCTATATAATCTTTTCTTCTTCAAAGAATGAGGATTTTTTTCATTCTTTAAAGAATAGGTTTAAGGTGCTAGAGAGATGGCTCAGTGGTTAAGAGCACTAACTACTCTTCAGGAGGACCTGGGTTCAATTCCCAGCACTCACACGGCAGCTCACAACTGTCTGTAACTACAGGGAACTCAATACCCATGGCAAAACACCAATGCATATAAAACTTAAAAAAAAATAAAACAAGAATAGGTTTAAAATACTTGATATTTAAAAAACTGCATCCTATGTTAATTTCTCTAATAAAGCCAAACAGAATATTGATCTAGACTTTTTTCCTTTCCTAGATGCTATCCCCCAGTTTTTTTTTTTAAAGAAAATGTTTTGTTTGTTGAGATGGGGTTTCTCTATGTAGCCCTGACTGTCCTGGAATTCGCTCTGTAGACCAGGCTGGCCTCGAACTCACAGAGCTTCACCTGCCTCTGGTCCTGACTGCTGGGATTAAAGGTGTGCGCCACCACTGCCCAGCTCTCAATAAAAGTTCCTAATAAGATAATTTCTACTTGTATAATAAATTCTGATGTTACATTTCTTGAAAATCAATGACTATGCTGCAAAAAGTGAAAAACTGCTTTCAGTGTGTGTGGTAGCGCACAGCTGCTGATCCCAGCACTGGGGAGTCCACGGTAGGAGGGCTGTCCAGAGTTTGAGGTCAGCTCTGGCAACAGTAAATTCATGACAAGCAGGGCAATGTAGCTGTTAGAATTTATAGTGTGTTTGCCAGGCCGCATGGACTCTGATGGATACAGGTTAGCCATTACAAACCAAACAACTACGGAGAATAGAGCCTGTGGGGCTTCTTCTTAAAATGATTTTGTTTGCCATTCATTTCTCTACCAGAGTATCTTCTAAAAAGGGAATATCAATGTGAACTACCATGGTTTAATCGTGAATACCCCAAAGCCTAAGACTCAGTGAAAATCGGGGCTGTTTGGCATGGGCTCAGCCAGCTTTCTTACACCCTGTCACTATGAGCATAACTGAGGGCAGCAGAGAGAAGAGCCTAAGCAGTAAGCCACGACATTACCCAACATTTCCGACTGTACATAAACAGGGCTTTCTTCTCGTTCTCATCCTCAGAAGCCACTTGTAGGCACTTGTGGATAACTGAAATGATTGGGTGTCTTAGAATTCCTATATATATACTGGTGGCCACCATTGGTTTCTGGGCTACAAAGCTCACTGATAAGATCTTCCATATTGCAGTTTATTTTAATGTGGATGACCTCTAACTGTTCTGAATATTACAGAGTATACAGTATAGATTCCTTAAGGAATCAAAATGTGTTTCTTTTCTTCAAAGTAATCAAAGTTTAAAAATGAATCAGTAAATGCTAGATTCTGGTCTTTAGTTATTGAAACACTGCTAAAATTCAGGGTCTTTGTGTCCTCAGGAAGGGGGGCAGGGGCATGTGGCTAGACAGTCAGAGCTTAAGTATGTATGTATTCCACAAACCTTGGCTCTCCCTTTCCTGGGTGTCTGATCCCAGGCAACAGACTCAGCCTGAATTTCTCATGCTACCTCTTAGTCAGAATGAGGGGAGTGGCAAACATTAGCACTGTATGTCCTGTTTGGGGAAATAAGTTGCTCAGGGAACATGGCCTTCAACAGCAGCAACCTCTCTCTGCTCTGCTCTCTCTCTCAACACAACTCTGGTTTTCCTCCTTAAAAAGATTTCCTGAATGGACCACAGAGATGGCTCAGTGTGTGAGACCTCTTCCAGAGGACTGAGGCAGATCCCCAGCACACACATGGCGGCTCACAACTGCCTCTGACTCCAGTTCCAGAGGTTCTGACACCCTCTTTCTGGCCCCTGTGAGCCCTGCACACACATAGTATGCAAAAACATGCATGTAGGCAAAACACCCACACATACATACAATTAAATAAATAAATCCCAAAATGAAAAAAAAATTTTTTAAAGGTCTCTTGTAGGCAGGCAGCAGTAGCACACACCTTTAATCCCAGCACTCAGGAGGCAGAGGCAGGAGAATCTCTGTGAGTTCGAGGCCAGCTTGGTCTACAAAGCGAGTTTCAGGACAGCCAGGACTGTTATACAGAGAAATTCTGTCTTGAAAAACAACAACAACAACAACAAAAACTAATAACAAAAAACAAAAAAGTGTCTCTTGCAAAGCTGTCCAGTAGTGTCTTTAGCACACTCGGAGCTTTCTGGAAATCAAGCCTGAGGGAAGAATGACACAGTCCAGAAATAAGCAGCAGCTGCAGAGCCGTAGTCAGAGTGGAAAGGAACTAGCTAGACGTCAGGCAGGGGAGAAGATCATGAGGTCTAAGCTAGAGTGAAACCCCACTCTTTCCCACCCCATGCCCCAGGAAAAACCAACAACAAAACAAATGACCCTCTATACCCTGCAAACTATTCCAGCTAGTTTAGTTGTTGGAGTAAAGCTGAAAAATACAAATGCAGAAAGCATAGGGCCTGGGAGAGCTAAGTTTGTTCTGGGGATATGATGAAAAACGAATAGCTAGAACAACTTCCTAGCTGGTCTGGCGGCGTAGGTCTGCAGACTGCAGCAGTGTGAGGGCCACCACTGCTATCTGTGCGAGATCAGAATGGTCTACACAGCAAGGTCCATTCAAATGAAAAACAAAACCAACTTGCTGGATCAGGTGAGGATCAGTAATTACAAAAGACCATGAAAAAAGAGATGCAAAAAAACCCAGATTTTGGCGACTGAAGAACTGTCTATCTCAGTGCTAAGAACTCTCACTGCTCTGTTCTTTCAAAGGACCAGGGTTCTGTTCCAGCACCCATGTTGGGTGGCTCACAGCTTCAGGAGATCTGTAGTGTTCTGGCATCTGTGGGCACTGCACACATGTGTCCCTGCCCCCACCTACATAAAAGGCTTCAGAACTCTGGCCAGCAGACACACACCAAAGGCTTCCAGCCTTACATAAAAACGTGAAAAGGAGTACGCACGTGTTTATGCTCTGAAGACATTACCTGGCCTAAAAGGACCCTCCTTTCGGTTGGAAGAGATCTTCCCCTGCTATCTGTTAAGATTGGGTGATCTTTGAGGCCACATGTAGTCCACGCCTTACCTGAACATCTATCCTGGCTCTACAATTCCTTCATAATTTGTTGGAGTGGCTGACAGAATTTGGAAACTCTCTCACTACATCACTAACTCCTAACAACAGGAGCCCATCCAGGCTGGATGGGAGACACACTACAGCATCTGCGCCCTCTCTGGGAACTCTTCACACACCTGGGTAAGTTCACCAACCTGGAGGCTTAATTACAAAGATACAATGGTTCACCAAGGGTTCCTTGACTGTTCTCCAGAGACAAGAGGGAGGAAGTTTGGTTCCCAATGTGGCAGCATTAGAAGTAGCAAGACCCTGAAGAGACAGGGTCGAGGATTGAGTTTCTAAGGTCACTGGAGCACCGCCTTCAGAAGGAAATGATATAATGCTTGCAGAATTCTGAGAAGTCTTTTTTGAGGGAGTTGATTTAAAAGTCTAACCCCTGAGTCCTACTTTGGTATCTTTTCCTTCATGCATGGTAATGTATGTCATCAGACTCAAGATCTGTAAACGTGTTTGCACCACATCCTTGAATCACCACCACACTATCAGCTAAAGAAATGTGTTTTATGAGCTACTAGCCACGGGTATTTCATAACTGTAGCAATGCTCAACTCAGCCTCCAGCCCTTTTCCTTCCCACAAGAAGTCTGGGAGGTGTGGGTGGTACCGAGGCTTTAATCATATAGTTGGATTCCCAGATAAGCAGTCCTATCCTGAGGGGCTTTTCAAGCGCTACCTCATTCGCAAAGACTTGGGTCTATAGAAGGTGCTTGGGTGCTTGTTGTTGCAATAACCTCCTTCCTGGCTTTTATTACAAGAGTTTTATTTAGGGCCTCAATCAATAACATTGGAGGACCAAAATGTCTTTTTAAAAAATGACATCACAACTCTTTTACTGTGTGTGAGCTACCACCCATTTTCTCCTCCAAAATAATTAGAAGTAAATTCAATAACCTTTCTAAAATATATCTTGCTCTGTAAATAATTCAGAAACTAACTCCTCTTTAATACACTAGTAACTTCATCGACTTGCCATCACGCACCCTCCCATTATGGTCTTGAACTACTCTGGAGGCTTCTCCCCCAAGAACTGGCTCAGCTGAACTATCTAACCTTTGTACTTTGCTTTTACCAAGATGATCTTTGTTTCTGCCATTTCTTTACAATAAAATTCTGATCTCTGGCACACCTTTATAATCCAGGCACTAAGGAGGCAGATGCAGGTAGATCTCTGGGTTCAAAAAAAGCCTGGTCTATGTAGAAACCCTGTTTCAAATCTTAAACAAAAGCAGAATGTGGTGGCACATACCTTTAATCCCAGCACTTCAGAGGCAGAGGCAGGTGGATCTCTGTGAGTTTGAGGCCAGCCTGGTCTACAGAGCAAGTTCTATGACAGTCAGGGCAACACAGAGAAACCCTGTATCCAAACAAACAAACGACCCAACCAGACCAAAAAACAAACAAAGCAGACCAAAAAACAAATAAACAAACAACTCACAAACTAAATTTCTAAACCCATAAAACTGAATATTCCCTAACTAAGTAATATTAATCTCCGAATTCCTATCATGTTTTCTAATTCATTTAACATTTATGTATGACTTCTTTAAATATAAAAACTGTTTTCAAACAAGCAACTTAAGAGCAGTAAATGCAGCTGGGCTGTGGTGGCACATGCATTTAATCCCAGTACTCGGGAGGCAGAGGCAGGCGGATCTCTGTGAGTTTGAGGTCAGCCTGGACATAGAGTGGCTTCTAGGACAGGCTCCAAAGCTACACAGAAAAACTCTGTCTCGGGAAAAAAGAAAAAAAGAAAAAAAAAGCAGTAAGTACATTCAATTGTTTGTATTTCTCGAATTACAGCCAATATATAAATATTACCAGAAAAGATACTTTCCTAACTGTCTTGTGCCATAATCCCAACCTCCTTAAAATGTGGGTAGTTACACATCTACCTCAACAGGCTGGGGGTAGGAACCCAGTTTTTATAGGTAAAGTGCATTGGGGAGGTGCGGACAATGTGTGGTCTGCACCTCATAAACGTTGGCTTTATCATCACCACACCAGAATTTAAATGGCAGGAATGAATTACACCAGTAACCTGAGTTGCAACGCCTGCAGCAGGGAGGGACCTATCCTAGTAATGGGTGGTCAATGGAAATGTGGCTGCCATGATATTCAGACATGTTCGTGTTCAGATGAAAGAACTATGCAACCTCTGTCTTCCAATGACAAGTCATTGCCCACTTGCCTGATGTGTGCCATCTGCTGAGCAGGTCTTGGTAGACAACAAAAACAAAAAAAGTGGGAGACTCCCTTTCTGCAGGGAATGCACAATTATTAGGGTAGACAATTCCGTATATTACACAGAAAGGTCTTAGCATAGGAGAACACCTAATCCAGCTTGGGGAAGGAAGCGGTAGGAACATGAGGCTGCTTCTCAAAGGAATGACTTTAAAGAAAAGGCAGGGATGCCAAAGACCAGGACATGCAAACCACGGAAAAGGTCTTCAGTAATTAAGACTTTAGAGATTAATGTGTCAACAAAAGAGGGATTTGTTTTTCACAGTCTACCTGTCAAAAAGCTTTCAATTTTTGCAAACGAAAGAACTGAGTCTAGTTGGGTGGTGGTGGTGCCTTTAATCCCAGCACTCAGGAGGCAGAGGCAGGCAGTTCTCAGAGACTTCTAGGTCAGCCTGTTCTACAAAGCGAGTTCCAGGACAGACGAGGCTGTTACAGAGAAACCCTGTCTTGAAAAACCGAAAACAAAACAAAAACAAACAAAGACCTAAGTCAGTCCAACCATGGAACTATCCTTTTCAGAGCTGAGCAGAGAACTAGTTCCCTGAGTCCATTATTAACATATGATGGCCGGCATATGAGAGGACCTGAATGGCACTAATACGGCTGAGGGAAGCGGTTGAAGGGAGCTGGCCCACTCTCCCGACCTGCATGACCCACGAACCCTTACCAACACAGTGCAGGCCCTCACGCCCTGCCTTTGTTTAGCCAGGGGCTCACCTGATCCAGGAGTGATAAGTGGTCCTTCCAACTCAAGCGCTTCATCTTCAGACTGGTCATCTAGCTTTTTCTTTTTCTTCTTTGTGGGATCTCTGGGTTTTTTTAAGAGAGAAAGTTCTTCAGGGTGTCTTATATCTGTTGAGAAATGGATTAAATAAAAGAAGTTAGTACAGTAAGTTTAGTTAGTCTATTTTGAGATGTGAATTTGCCATTTCCTTCTGTGAATGCAGATGTCAGCATTCTGCCCAACACTGACACCACACAAAAGAGTGACGGACGGCAGGCCAGAAATCCCCCCAAACTACAGTAAGAGAATGTTTGGCTAGCCCACACAAGGAGCTGGATTCCATTCCAGCACTGGAGGAAAAAAAAAGTCTACCCAAAGCACTAATTCATTATTAGCTAACAAGTATAGTGACCGCAGAGCAGACAGAGAATCCACTAGGGCACAGAAGGAAAACCCACTGGGAATGATGGTTCATGCCTTTAATCTTAGGAAGGTGGATGCAAGTGACTTCAAGGTCAGCCTGGTTTACATAGCAAGTTCCAAGTCAGTCAGAACACTAAAAAAACACTTTCCAAAAGCCAGAAAGAAAATTCTAGAACTTTTCTTCATATACTCATTTTTATTTAAGAATTTATATTATTTGGCATCAACCATTCTCCATGTCGTAAGGTACATGTGGTACACAAATCATATGTAATAGATTACCTTAACAAACAGGTATTTTCTTTTAACTTTATATGTATGGGTATTTTGCCTGCATGTATGTTTGTGCACTGCCACCATGTGGGTGCTGGGAATTGAACCCTAGTGGTCTGGAAGAACAGTCAGTGCTCTTAGCCTCTAAGCCATTTCTCGAGACTCAAGCTGGTATTTCTTACACATTAGATACAGTATACGCCATGTTCCTGAATTGCAAGACTCAACATTATCCCTCACCCCAAATCAGTGGGACCTCAGTCAACCCCCCGCTATGGTTGAGAAGAAGGTTGTGTATGTGTGTATGCACATGCCTGTGAGTGCATGTGTGAAGACCAGCGGTCAATCAACATCAGTTATCTTCTTCAATCGTTCTCTAACCTTTTCCAACATAGTATTTTTATTGACTATTGAGAATTTCACATTATGCACCCCAATCACACTCACTTCCCAGTCCTTCCAAGTCAGCCCGCCCCACCTGCCCCTACCACACCCCCCAAAAAGTTCAATTTGTGTTGCCCATGCACTCACTGGTGCTTGGCCAAACTCCTAGCAGCCAGCCTCTTAAAGAAACTGGGTCCTTCCCCACCTGCACCCATGCCAGAAGCATCAATGGTGAAGAGCGACACTTCAGCATCCTTACAATGATTTTTACGAGTTCTTTTCCATGGCTTCCTGTCTAAACTATTACATTTTTTGGGTAGTGGGGTTAGGTTAGGGGTTGTCACAGAAATGTTCTGTCCCTCTTTCTCAACTGTGAGTCTTCAGTCATCCAAACCACTGCAAAAGTAGCTTCTCTGCCCCTTACAGTCAGTGGGTGCAAGGACCACGGCCATCCATGTGGTCTCCAGTGTTACCATGTGCCACAGACCTCAGCATGGTCTTAGGTGGCAGCACAGACCAAGGACATCACATGGCCTCTGGAGTAGCACAGGTCAAAGATGTCAACATGGCCTCTGGTGCTCTGCCTTAGTTTTTTAAGACAAGTCTCCCACTCAACTTGGGGCTTACTGACTGGCTAGGCTGGGTAGCCAGTGAATCCTTGTGACCACCCAATCCAGGTCCCAGCACTGATGTTAAACGTGCGTGCCAGCTGGGCGGTGGTGGTGCATGCCTTTAATCCCAGCAGTCGGGAGGCAGAGGCTGGTGGATCTCTATGAATTTGAGGCCAGCCTGGTCTACAGAACGAGTGCCAGGACAGGTTCCAAAGCTACAGAGAAATCCTGTCTTGAAAAACCAAACCAAACAAAACAAAACAAAAAACCAAAAAACAAACAAAAAACCAAAAAACCAAATTAATTCTTAATGAATTGTGGACCTATATCCAACAGTGGAACTAGAAGATCCAGGTTGCCTAGAAAGGGTAGTGGAGTTTGAAGGAGACAGTCCCCGAAAAGATCCCGTACTTGAGCACCTGGGTCCCAGCTGGTGACGCTGTTGGCAGAGGCTGTGGAGCCTTGATGAAGGCCTCTATCACTCTGAGGTGGCACTCACAGAGGGCTTTGAGGGTTTATAGCTTTGCCCCACTTCCAGTTCGCCCTCTGCTTCATGTGTGTTAAGATGTTATCAGGCAGCTTCCAGCTCCTACCACCCACCAGGCCTGCTGCTTGCTGCCACACCTCCCTGCATGATGGACTCTAATCCCGGCGGAACTATAAGCCAAAACAAACACTTTCACCTGTAAGTTGCTTTTGGTCAGCAGAAAAGTAACGAATACAGATGCAAACCCTCCCATCCCCACCCATAACCTGCCTTTGGGGCTGGAGAAATGGCTCAGCAGTTAAGAGCTCTTGCTGTTCTCTCAAAAGCCCCCAGTACCCATACTAGGTGGCTCACAATCACCTATAACTCTAGTTCCTGGAGATCTGATGCTCTCTTCTGGCCTCTGAAGCACTGGCATACATGTGATACACATACACACATGGAGGAAGATACACATAAAATAAAAATTCATAAATCTTCCTTTGTAATTCTGGTTCCAGGAGAGCTAATACCCTCTTTGGCCTCTGAGGGCACTGTATACATTTGGTGCAAATGCATGCAAAACATACATACAAATAAAATAAATTTAAAAAATTAACCAACCTGTTCTTTGAAAGGTACTGTTCAGAAAATAAAGAGAGAAGCAATATATATTGGTATAAAATATTACAAGCATATCTCTAAGACTTGTATTCAAAATATGTGAAGAATATATATATTTCCAGAATAAGGCCACTGGGCTAAAGACTGGGACAAGTTCTTCATCAAGAATGGGCCAGAAGTACATGAAAAGATAATGAATTACCACCCATCAAAGAATTGTGAATTAAACTATACCCGCCAGAGCAATGCACCTTCAAAAACACACAGGCTGGGAAGGATGACATATGAGGAGGGGCTCTCACATGTGCAGCTGGAATGAGGAAGGAGAGGACGTGTGGAATTGGTCTTCAGTTTCTTACAGTCTAAACATGCAGCTAACACACAACTTGGATATTCTCCCGTCTACCCAAGAAAGTGACAATCACGACCACAGCAGGTGTATTCACAAAGTCCAAACTGCGAGTGATTCACGCGGATACGCAAAGAGCCCATCATTGGAGACAAGGCACATATAATGGAGCCGTCCATCTGCAGAAATAACAACCCACTGACACATATAATAAAGTGAATGAATCTAATTTAAGTGAAAGAAGCTAATTTAAAAGAAAATTTGTGATTAAAATCTTTGATTCCACCAATAAAGTTCCACAGAATGCCAATAAATCTCAGAGAGGAAATCTGAGAGAAGATGGAGATACACTGAAGCAGGAGGATGTCAAGTTTAGGCTGGCCTGAGCTTTAGGGTGAGTTCCTGAATAAGACCCTCTCAAAAAACCAAACACTTCAAAGTTTTACATTTTAAATGGGTACAGACAGTTCTATGGTGGCGGCATCACAATCTACTTAATTTAAAAAAAGGGTCAGATAAATAAAATGGGGGTGCAGGCTTTTAATCTCAGCACTGAGGAGACAGAGAACTTTGTGAGTTCAAGATCAGCCTGGTTTACATAGTGTGTTCCAGGCCCCCCAGAGTCACCTAGTGACACCTCACCTTAAAAATGAAAAGGCCAAGCACAGAGAGACAATGGAAAAGCCAAACAACAAAGGAGAGGGCAGAGAGCAGAAGAGCTGTGACAGACAGGACCCTGGTCTTACTACCCATGGCAGTCTTCCAGCTTCAGGGCTTCACAAGACTGGAATCTTTGACCAACTACGATGATTCGGGAAGCTCTTTATTTCAAGGAAACAAGACACTAAGATCTATCATCTGGCTGAAGGACTGAAAGACACAATTTTTTAATTTAAGATTTATTTGTTATATATAGTGTTTTGTCTGCTATGCTTGCCTGCGTGCCAGAAGAGGGCATCAGATTTCATCATAGATGGTGATGAGTCACCATGTGGTTTGCTGGGAATTGAAATCAGAACCCCTGAAAGAGCAGTCAATACTTTTAACCACAGAGCCATCTTTCCAACCCGAGAGACACAATTTAAGGTAAGAAACACACAGCCAAATTACCTGAATTCAAACCCCAGATCCATGTCCACTGGAACTCAGGGAGGCTACCCAGCCTGCCAGAATCTGGGCTTCCTTTATCAACTGCTATAAAAATTAAGGGACAAGAACTGTTTTCTCTTAAGACATTTTACAAGCCTCTTTTTGTCCATGAGACACACATTCCACAACCCCAATGGATACCCTGCAACTGCAGTGGTATCAAACTCTACAGTGACTATAAATGTTTCTTGTACAGACATACCTGTAAGAAAGCATACTTCTAAATAAGGCACAGTAAGAAACTAAATGGCAACCAATAACAAAACAGAAGTTAATAGAGAGACTCTAACAAATAAAAGTTACATAAATACAGTGTTGCCAATATCTGTGTTTGTTCTTCCTGCGGTATTTGAGATGTTTCAGGACTGCATCTCTTGCCCTCTGAGGCCACCAAGACAAAGGTTAAATGCGTGTCTTGACAGCTGACGTGGAACCTTGACGGCTCCTGACTGACTGGGGAAAGGGTGTATAGAGAGCAGACACACTATGCAAAGGGTGATTTCCCGCCAGTAACACAGTGAGACTTACTGCGCCGCTCAGAAGGGTACAAAAATTACAGCTGTCAATTTCTGGAATTTTCTTTTAGATAATATAGAATTGGGTCTGACAACTGGTAAACGGAATCTTTATGTTATGAAGTGAAACCACAGACAACGTGGGAGAATCACCTTATATAATGTTTTCTTCCAATTGTAAAAAAATATAGTCGTGGTAAAAATTAAAAATAGAAAAAAGTATGATTTATGTTTTCTTTCCTTTTTCTTTTCTTTAAGACGAGATCTTGCTATGTACCCTGACTGTCCTAGAGCTCACCATATGTAGCCCAGGCTGGCCTTGAACAGAGACCTGCCTGCCTCTGCCCCCTTTAAAATCTTCTTATTGAAGCATAACTATGCAGTAACTATACAGTATTCTCTGTAAATATAAAGACCATTTCTTCTAATACTGATGCCATTATAAAGAATAAATCTGTCAACACCCATTTTAATCTTATCCACACCACATTTCATCTGCAATTCATATTTGTGAATTACTGGATTACTACCAGAGCCCATGATGATTCTAAGGCAAAAGTGAGACAAGAAGGCATGTATCTTATTCTCTGTATGTAGCTGAGGATGACCTTCACTCCAGGTCTTCCTGCATCCGTTACCTTCCAAGGGCTGGATGATGGCAGGGATGACAGCTACTTGCTAACTTGACACAATTTAAAATTACTCTGGTTTCTCTTCAGATTGCATACTTTTTTTCCCAGTCTCTTTAAAATTACCTGCAAAGAGGATCTCAATGAATGACTGACTAGATCAGATTGGCCTATGGATATGTCTGTGGGGGATTGTTACAATTGTCAAGGAAAGACCCAGCCCACTGTGGGCAGCACCATTCTCTGGATTGGGGTCCTGGAATGTCTTTTCTGATAGGGACTTAGTACCTAGAATGTATAAAAACAAAACAAAAACTTAAAACAGTAAATGCCTCCCTTAAATCATCCAATCAAAATGGGCAAATGAATTCCACAGAAGACATACAGAGAGGGCTGGAGAGGGGGCTCTGTGGTTAAGAGCACTGGCAGCTCTTCCAGAGGGCCTGGTTTGAGTCCCAGCACTCACATGGCAGCTCACAACTGCCTATAACTCCAGTTCCAAGGGATCCATTGCCCTCTTACGACTTCCATGGACATTGCACACATGGAGTACATGGACATACACAAAGACAAATCATACACATAAAATAAAAATGAAGATCAAAAAA
>LOJH01033827.1:0-16183 GCA_001685095.1 Ellobius talpinus | reverse complement strand
TTTGGAAGAGCAAGCAATGCTCTTAACCACTGAGCCATCTCTCCAGCCCAGTATCTACCTTCTTACATCTTCATCTGCCCCCCTCTCTCTCTCCCCCCCCTCTCTCCCCTTTAATCCCATCATTCAGAAAGCAGAGGCAGGTGGATCTCTGAGTTAAGGGGCTAGCCTGTACTACATAGTAAGACCCTATCTCAAACAAACAAAAAGATCTGAAAACACACAGAAGTGATTCTCACCTTTCCTTCTTCATCCTCTGAGCCAGAGTCCGCTCCATAGTCATCCACCATATCGGCATCACTGTCCTCAGAGCCCCAGAGGTCCCCCTGGTTTGCCACAGCCTCCTCCTCAGATTCTTCCTCCTCATCCCCATCACTGTTATGAGTTGGTGCTGGGCGCTTCATACCTCGAGCCTGAACTGCTCCTGAGAACAGTTAAGGGTTTGACAAATCCTGAGCAGATGGCCGCCACACTCCCTGTCCTACACCTCTGGAGCCTGTCCTTTATAGCCCTAAGATGACCTTTGGGGGTGGGAGAGCACAAACTAACCTTGCCCCAGACCTGAGTTCAGTTCCCAGAACCCACACGTGACAATTCACCGCGACCTGCATCACCATCTCCAGTAGAATCTCCATCTCCAGTAGAATCAGCATCACGTGCACACACCCACACACATAATTAACAAATAATAGAAATAGAAATAGGGCTGGAGAGAAGGCTCAGCGGTTAAGAGCAGCTGTTGCTCTTGCAAAGGACCCAGGTTTGGTTCTTAGCACTCACATGGTGGTCCACAACTACTGTAATCCTAGGTTCTGGGGGATCTGATACCTTCTTCTGACCTCCACGCGCATCAAGATACATGCGATACACACTTATACATGCAGGCAAAACACTCATACTCATAAAATAAATTGAGACAGCTTTTTTTTAGAAAATAAGTAAGATAAAAAACAATCTTAACCAGGCATGGCAACACACACCTTTAATCCCAGTACTAGGGAGGCAGAGGCAGAGGATCTTTGTGAGTTCGAGGCCAGTCTAGTCTACAGAATGAGCCCAAGGCTACAAAAGGAGATTCTGCCTCAAACAAACAAAAACAGATTTTATATTTAAAAAAAAAAAACAAACAACTTTTTGTTCTTCCTTCCATTCTAAAAATTCTAGCCTATCTAGGGCCCAGAAGGTTCTTCACACAGCAACTGATCCCATTTTCACTAACCTTTTGATAGCTCTCCAGGCAATGTTTCGATTCTAGGAGACTTATTTGGCTTAGGGACTTCAATAGACCTGGACCGCCTCTTGGCTGCCCTGAAGATACAGAAAGTGAAGACATGGGAACACGCCTCTAGGTTCTGCTACTTCCCACCTTAACAAGGAAACACGGCAACACACAACTGACCCTCTTCATCCATGTACCAAGCAGCTCCAATTTCTGCTAAGCCTGGGCATCCACACTCACCTCTTCCGAGCACGACTGGACAGCCTCTTGAAGTTCTCATCGCCAGCTGTTAAACAGGAGCAGATTAGGAGTTTAGGGGAAACACACAAAAAGGGAGCACAAATGTAACTAGGAAGAGAGCTGCTACACTAAAGTTTAACAGAGAGAATTAGTGTTGTGGCTCAGTGGTAGAGTATGCGCTTGGCAGGTACAGGCCCCAGGGTTCACCCACAGGACAGGAAAGACACAGGGTTACAAAGTATAGTCAGTGTGCAACACTCTGTAACACTTTCCTAGGAGTTAAGGGGAGATATGGAGGCAGGGCTGATGGGACAGCTTGTGCCAAGAATGGGAAAGCCCTGGGTTCCATTCCATAGCCTCCACTAAAAGGGGGGGAGAGACAAAAGGCATAGAGGCGATGAAGCGTCATCTACCTGATTGTTCAGCAACCAAATCAAACCAAAAGGGAAATTCTGATGACAGCAGAACCTCAAAACCTTCTCTGCCTTTTCCTTCATTCTCAGCTCATTCAGTTATCAACTACAGCAGAGTTTTGCTAATTTTTTTTATATATACTCTACAAGAAATTGCAGCGCTTTCCATTGTATGTAAGACAGCCAACTCCTCAGCATCCATTTCCTAACGAAGCCTCTCTCCCAGAACTCTAAGATCTAACAAGCGATACCATGCGTCCATAGAGTTGAGGATCTCTTTCATGGGGCTGTGACTGGCCAATGCTTCAATAAACTGCACCTTCCATTCAAAACCGAACACCAGCTCCCTAGGCAGTCTTTTCTCCCAAGCAGTGTTTCACTACACAGGACTCAGACCTCTGCTTTCATCCCTCCTTCAAGACAATTCATGACTGGCCTGTCCCGTTCCCAACTCCTGCTTGCTAAAACCAGGCTCGGCAAAACCTTTCTAAATTCTTCATGAGAGCCCCCTTTCTGGAAACGGAGAACGGCACCTCTCCCTGCACACCCGGGTACCCGTGCCCCAGTGGCATCTACCCTACCTTCCAACACGGATGACTTCTGTCCTAACAATTCAGATCTACGCAGCAGGTGAAGGCGGACGCGCAAACGGGTAGAGGTTATGATACAAAATGGACCAAGGGCCGGGCGGGGTCAGGGAGCTACGACCCTCACCTGCAGGCAAAAATCTGACCAGTTCCGTCTCTGCGCCCTTTTGTTTCCGGGCTTTTCGGCCAGGTCCACGCTTCTCCTTCTTCGTAGGGTCCAACTTACGCCCCATGGTGCTAAAGCAAAGAAAAACAGGGGAAGGCGGCGTTGTGAATACTGAAAGGGGAACTCAAGCCACAGGCTCAGCGGTATTATCCGGGAAGGAGACCCGCCCGGCCCAGAGCCATGCTCGCGACCCCTGATGGGCCCCCTCAAGGCACTCCCACCAAACCCTGACACTGCGCCCCTCTCGGTGAGCCCAGGTCGAAACCCTGTTCCGGGATCCCGCACACGCACCTGAAGCCTCCGCCTGGCTAACCTGGCTCCCGGAGATGAAGCGGCTCCAGCCAAGGCCCTCTCCACGTGCACTCGGAGAAGAGCTCCCAGACAGCGAGCCGACAGTGTACTGCGCACGCGCAAAGGTCCTCCGGACAGCGCCCCGCCTTTTCCGGCCGGGGCGCCGGAACGGACCCAGTTCTGGAACACACGCGTCACCGGCTCCGGTGGTTCAGGGAGGGAAACGTGCGGCTGCTGGCTCCTGCTCGCTCGGCCCTCCCGCCGACGTCGGCTTCCCTCCGCGGGTTCCAGCTTAGGACGCCCGAGGCCGCCAGGCTTCTATTTAGAACCGCAGCAGGACCCTTGCCCTGGCATCCTGCTGATTGCCTTAGATCTCAGGATGCGAGGTTCCACGTCTCCGCACTCCTGCTCCCAGGTTTTGATTAGAACCGCTTTCCTTAAGGAAGCTAATCTTCCCCTCTTCATTTAGCCTCGCCAGAAATACATACTCGGCCTTCCTTCAAAGCAGTACTAGAGTTATGAACTTTCCAGGCTGCTAAGCCTGACAACCAGAGTTCATTACTGGACACACTCATATTGTGGACGTCGGGAACCAACTTCTGCAAATTGCCCTTTGACCTCCACGTGTACAGTAGTCCTCCCACAAATGTATATAATACAAAAGAAAAGTTATGAACTATAAGCTGGGTGTGGTGGTGCACTCCTTTAATGTTAACCCAGCTCTCTGGAAGAATTTTGAGGGCAGCCTCAAACTCACACCTCCTTAATGCCCACTCAAGAGGCAGTTCTTAGTTCAATGCCAGCCTGTCCAAAAAAAAAGGCAGGAGGTGGTGGCTCACATCCACTCGGCACTCGGGAGGGAGAGGCAGGCGAATCTCTGAGATTAAAGCTACAGAGTGAGTTCCAGGATAGGCTCAAAAGCTACAGAGAAACCCTGCCTCAAAAAACAAACAGAAAATGTGCTTGCACATGTGTGTATTATAACGTTCCCATATAGAATGCTTGCCTAGCACTTAGATGGTCATACTGGTCTTATTTCACAACTACCAGGCAGGTAACTATTTCATGGAGGACTCTGCGGGAATGCATTTGCTCCAGGTTAGAGACTACAAAGGGACGGTGCAGCAGCCTCTTGTTCTTTACAACAGTAGCACCTGGCACCCACTCACCCACACTGAACCAGATCACTAAAATACAAGGAAACTTTTATTTTCAGTTCTCATCAAGAAATGTTGTGGTTTTTTATGCTTTTGGTTCTTTTCCTTTTTTTTTTCTTTTTTTTCCCCAACTTTACTTTAGCCGCTCAGTGGCTGGAGCCGCTGGGTTCCTGGTATTAAAAAGATGCCAACAGAGGTAGCTGTGTCTCGCCCAGGGGCCCGGCCCACTCTGAATACCCCCCAAAAGGAGAAAACACAAAGTAAACCAACAAAATAATAAAACCAAAAAGAGGAAGAAATTCAGATCATTTTCTTCAAGCCTGGCAGAACCCACAACAGTTTGTAACAGGCGCGCGGTGGGGAGAAGCCAGGGTCCAGAAGGCAGCCAGCCTGCAGCTCCTTGCACATGGCGCCGCGCTACTGCTGCTTGTCTCTCCAGCAGGAAGGGCACCATTGCCCCTCACTCCCTCCCTGCCCCTAGTGCACAGGGCTGTTCCTTTACAACTCAGAAGATGGGCAGAAGGAAGGCGAGGATCTCTCCGGCCCCCCAGGGGACAGCCGGGACAAGAGAAAGTGAGGAAGGTCACTGCTCAGTGGTGGAGGTGGGATCATCGCTGGGTCTTCACTGCTGTTGGGCTACCTAGAGGGATAAACAGCCAAGAGTCAGAACACAGAGCCTAGGGAGGAAAGCCAAGGATACAAGCAAAGTACAAATTCTAACAGCTTTGTGAGAAGAGCTGCAACTAAGAAATTAATTGGTCCTACCTGCTGTGGGGGAGGTTCTGGTGCCCTGTTTGCCAGACGGCTGAGAATGTTCCGCTCTGACATCTGTAACCTCACAGCAACTGGGGGGATTCGGGCAATGGTAGCTGGGAGTCGAGTCACATCAGCTTTCATGTCACTCAACAATTCTTCCAGCTGTTTCAGGACTGCAGAGGGGAAAAAAAAGGGAGGGGAGGTCGTGAGCTGTGGTCGTAAAGGGCACAGTTCTAAGGACTGGCTGCTCACCAGCATATACCAGGATATGCTATTGCCTCTTGACACTCACTTAACTGGCGTGGCCCAGATCCCTACTCCTCATATTCTAGTTCCAATTGGCTTTTGTCACCCAGGCTAGGCCCGGAACTTCTGAGCTCAGGTGAGATTCCTGCCTTGTCTCCTAAGTACTTGGGGCTCTAAACATAAGCCACCACAGTTGGCTGATTCTGATCTTAAAGCCACCAAACCGTTTAGTGCATCCTTTCTATTGTCTCCTTTTTTCTTTTAAAGGTTTGCCTCAACTTACTGTGGCCAAGCATAACCATGATTTCCTCATCCTCTTGCCTCCACCTCTCTGTGCTGGGATGATAGGCGAATGCCAACACAGGACTTATTTCTTACAGCTTTTCTCAGCATTAGGGATCAAACCAAGTGCCTGTGCTCTACCACTTGAGAAACTAATGCCTATGATCTCCTCTTTCACATGCATGCTTTTCTACTTTCTGGATGTCTCCTACCACCTTTATGACACCCATCCATTCATCATTTTACCCTCTACCCCTCATAATGTTTTCCTGTAATCAGAAATACAATACTGAAAGGGGTCTAGAATTTGAAGGGATCTAAAAAATCACCTGAAGTCACCTCTAAAATATCCCAGATGACACTATTATTCTCAAGAACCTAAATATACTAAGAGTTCAAAAAGCAAACGGTTACCCTTGACTGCCTCAAAAAAAAAGATCCTCAGTAAGAAGTTATGGATGTTGGGGACGTGAGAGTGGAGAGGGAGGCTGAAGGAGCAGGAGGCAGGGGAGCCACTGGCGACCTTTGTGTAAGACTGCATTGGCTGGCTTATTTCCTGCCATCGACTCCTTGGAGAGGTGCTGGTGACTTTCTGCCAAACACTCCACCTCAGCAAAACGAGTGTTAAGGGCCATAGATGGGTGAGAGGGGTCTTCTGACATGTTCAGGTAAGCTGCTCTTCGAAGCTGCTCCTCGATCACCAAGGCTTGCTCCAAGAGCTGCACAGGAGGGAAAAGAAAGAGGGGTTGGACTAATTGCCACTTTCTCACTGATGGGCCTCTCAGGTGAACAACAGCCTGTAAGGAACTTCCGGCTCCTCAGCACTACCCCTTCCCCACGTGGATCACAGTATACCATCTCCTTCCCATTTAGAGGGTCACACTTTTACAATTCCTTATTCTTCAGATCCTCATAGAGAAATAATAAAAACTCAACTTAGAAAAATAAAATAAAGCCAGGTGGTAGCAGAGGCAGGTGGATCTCTGTGAGGTCAAGGCCAGCCTTGTCTACAGAGCGAGTTCCAGGACAACCAGGGCTATTAGACAGAGAAACCCTGTCATGAAAAATCAAAAACCAAAAAATAAGAAAAAAATAAAACCACAGGTAAACCCCTGCTAGAGAAAGTGTTAACTTTTTGAGAATTTTCTTCCAAAATCTTTCTATGTACACATCTTTTACACAATTAAGTCACATATTCATGACCATGCACATTTGTTACACACCAGGCACTTCCTTTGCTCTTCAAAACCATAGGATGACTAGTTTCACTTTGAATTTTTTGTTGTTGTTCTTTGACAATGGGTGGTGGTGGCATACACCTTTAATCCCAGCAATTGGAAAACAGGCAGATGGATCTCTGTGAGTTCAAGGCTAGCCTAGTCTGCAGAGCTAGGTAGAAGGCAGACAGGACTACAAAGAGAAACCCTGCCTCAAAAAAAAACAACAAAAAACAAAAAAAACAAAACCAAAACCAAAAAATGTTTGTTCTCTGACAGGGTTTCAGGTAGACTAGGGTAGCCTTAAACTCACTATATAGCCTAGGATGACTTTGCACTCCTGATCCTCTTACCTCTACTCCACGAGTGCTAGGGTTATAGGAATGTGCACCATTTCTGGTTTGAGGGGGACAAGAGGTAAATGAAACAGAATAATGCTGTGTTGCCCAGAATGGTCTTGAAATTGCAACCCTGGGGCTAGAGAAATGGCACAGCACTGAAGAGGGCTTGCTAGATAATCACAAGAGCTGGAGTTCAGACCTCAGCCCTAGGGTAATAAGCATGTAGCCTGAGCTCTCAGACAGGGGGACAGGGGAGACAGGGAAGATCACTGGAACTTGCTGGCCCCAAGTTCCGGTAGAGACTGTCTCAAACTAAGAGGGCAATGTGAGAGAGCATCAAAATGCCTGTGTTAGATGCCCGGGACACTTATAGGCACACACAAATAGATTACAAGTAAGTAAATCTTAAATTGCCTCTCAAATACCTGGGAGCAGATGGGACTGCAGGCAAAACCCAGCACCACCACTACCACACTTTCCAAAAATAGCTTTGCTTTTTGAGTCAGGGTCTCATTCTGTAGGTCTCAGCAGCCCTAGAACTCACTTTGCAAATCAGGCTGGCCTCAAACTGGCCATGATCCATTCTCCCAGGTGCTGGGATTAAGGCAAAAATAGTTTTGTGGCACAGTAATCTATCCTATGTAGATAGGAACTGTACCAATCAATCAGGTTATCTGGATCTCAGAAACAAACAAACAGCAAAGTTTCATAAACCCAAGAGACTGGTCATGAATTCATGATGTAGCAGATGACAACGTTACATTGGCTAGCCTGGAACTCACAGAATTACACCTGCTTCTGCCTAAGAAATTTTTTGGTTTTGTTTTTGTTTTTTTCAAGAGAGTGGTTTTTCTCTGTAGCTTTGGGGCCTGTCCTGGAACTAGCTCTTGTAGACCAGGCTGGCTTCAAACTCAGAGATCCGTCTACCTCTGCCTCCTGAGGGCTGAGATTAAAAGCGTGCGCCACCATCGCCTGGTGAATGTTAGTTCTTAAATTACGAAACGTATCCATTGTTTGAAAGTTCTTTCCCTAGTACTGAAGATCAAGCTCATGGCCCAGGAAAGTGCTGTGTAACTAAGCTACATACATACATACCCAGCCTTATATACTGTTTTAATGTTGTTGTCAAGCAGGTTGGTTTTTACTGTTTTATTTTGTTTTGAAGGCAGGGTTCCTCCCGCTTTAGCCTCCTAAGCACTAGAATTACAGGCAGGAGCTCCCAACATGCTGTTCCTGTTGGTTCTTACACAGACCCACTAGGGATAAAGGATGTTATAAGAATGGGCCTGTTTACATATGACTTGTGTTAGTCAAGATGTACCAATTTATGCCCAAATAGACACCTACTTCTAGTCTATATACCACACCAACTCACTCCCCCGCCCCAGGTTATAAGCATTCCAAATGTTTAGCCTTTTAGGAAGGGTTAAGATAGATCCAACTGTGGCCAAACTTAGCTAAGGATAACACTAAACTCCTGATTCTCCTACCTCCACCATCCAAATACTGAGATGACAAGCATGCATTGCTGTAGGTCTTTTTAAGTTGTCTTAGTTTGCCCTGTACTTAAACTCCTGCCTCAAATTCCTGAGTGCTAGGTAGCAGGCATGTGTCAACACCCCTAACTACTGCCAGTCTTCAAACTCTCTCAAGTCATGTCCACAGTAGCAGGCAGCACTGCTATGCAGGTGACTGATGTCCCTCAATGTGCCTCACAAACACTGAGGATTTGGATCCCATTGGTGGGCAGTGGTAAGGAAGGTAGCTGAAGGGTGTCAATCATGAGAAATGCTAAGCAGCTTTCCTCAAACTGAACATCTTCTCAAAGCTAAGCAAGCACCTCTCTGCTCTCACAGGACCACCTCTCTCACTGACTCAGGGTCAGTCAGCTACTTTTGGGTCTTACTATGTACATCAGACTCAGCACTCACCAGTGCTTATGGCAAGTTTTGGTATAGCCCAAGAGTTAAGAATTAAGTTTTGTTATAGATAAATGGCTGTGGGGAAATTAAAAAATAAGAATACATGCTTCCTTTTGAAAATTACCTGTAATTCCCATCTGAGCATCCAGAAGTAGAATTGGAACTAACTATGTGTCCCTTATTCCCACTGCTTTCAATGAGCTATGGATTTACAACAGAAGCCATTAGGCCCACTAAGCATTACTCACTTTCTCTCTGCCCTTTCCTCTCCCCCTTTATTTTTTTAGTTTTCCAAGACAGGGTTTCTCTGCGTCTTGAAACTTGCTTTGTAGATCAGACTGGCATCAAACTCACAGGGATTCACCTGCCTCTGCCTCCTGAGTGCTGGGATTAAAGGTGTGCGCCACCACTACCCAGCTCTCTCTGGCACTTTAACAGAAAAGTTTTGCTAACCCCACAGAAAAATCACAAAGTCCAGAAACCCTTTGATGTTGTTTTCTTCCCTTTAACTTTCACATGTCCACAGTCAGCATCACAGGTCAAGCTCTTAATATCTCATAACTATATAATTACAATCTTGTCAATGTTTTCATTTCCCTTGGTCCTATCCAAAAACCTTCAATGGTTGCCTATGAACTAGAAGAATAAAATCCATACTCCTGTTTCTGGTACGAAGACTAACTGGCCTTCCTGGTACGATACCTACTGGCCTGTAACTCCTAACCTCTTTCTAACCTACCTCCCACCACTACTCAACACAAATCTTTCTCTATAGGTCCTACCCAATAATCTCTATTATATCTATCGAAACGTCATTCATGAGCTACCTCCCCAACTGCCCTGTAGAACTTCCTTAGGGCATTAAGTAGCCTCTTCCCCTTAACACACAATGTCATCTATGTGAAACTAAATGCTGGAAAAACAAACACATTGCTTATCTCTTCTTATGTCTCTGTGCAACTCATTGCTTAGTATATAACACCTAAAGGCATACAATTATTAATATAAATTTTCTTTCTTTCAAGATTAATTTATCACATATACAGTGTTCTGCATGCAGGAATTCCTGCATGCCAGAAGAGGGCACTAAATCTCATTACAGATGGTTGTGAGCCACCCTGTGGTTGCTGGGAATTGAACTCAGGACCTCTTAAGCCCTGGGCCAACTCTTCAGGCCAAATATACATTTTCTTTTCCCTCAAATACACTCAACTTAGGAGAACTGCATCTTATTTCCATGGTATCCTATTTAATATCTACATACAAGATATACCAATAAATAGCTGCTGAATACTTGAATGAGGCTGTCTGAGTGGAATATTGAAAACAGGGTTCACTCTGTATCTTCTCTTTGCACTCAGCTTTCCGTTTGTCCATACAGAAAAAAGAGACCCTAGTCTACCCACAGCCCTACTTCCTCAGGGATCCAATTCAATCCCTTCCTAACTTTGCTGAACCCCCGAACCTACAGAATTCGGCACCAAACCCACTGAACTAGTCTGTGTCACTCATTAGGTACAGCTACAACTCTTGTACAACTCTGTATATGTCTCTTTTGTTTTTTGTTTGAGGCAGGGTCTGTGTAACATTGGTTGGCATCAAACTCACAGACACCTGCATGTCTCACTTAGCCTCCAAGTCTACATATCTTGATCCCTGTGTCGAGTCATGACTACAAAAAGACAAACTATAGGGCTGGGAAGACAGCTAGGTTAAAAGCACTGGCTGCTCCTGCAGAAAACCCAGTGCAGTTACCAGCAAGCACAGGGTGGTCACAACCTTCTGTCAATCCCAGGAGGTTTGATGCCCTCTTCTGACCTCTGTAGGCATCAGGCACAGAAATAGTACACAAACAGGCAGACAAAACATGCATACACATAACATAAAAATAAGTATCTTGGGGCGGGGGTGGCACAAGTGGTTGAATGAATGGACCTTACAGAACCTTCAGTCTCATTTGTCCCAACCTGCTCACCTTGAATCTTCGAGCTAGAAATTTATTCTTGATCTCTAAAAAATTGCCACGGTTCATTTCACCCTTGAAAGGCTCATTGAGGATGGCATACCGTGGGTCATTCTGGATATCCTGCCATCGGGCATAGCCATGGCTAGTGGAAAAGTGCTCAGGAAAAACAAAGGAAATAAGAGCCTCAAGCTAAAGCCTTAAGATCCCTGCACCTAGACACAGTCTTGACTCAGGTAAGGATACTTTATAATGCCAGCTAGCAGCCAGTAGTCATGCCGGCGGTGCCAGATCTCGTAGGTCTTCTTAGTGACTGTGGCTGCGCGCTCCTCATTCTGCCAAAGCGAGTGCAACTCTGAGAAGGAATTGAGAGGAAGGTTAGAGAGTGGAGAAGAAGGCAAACACCCATGAGAATTAAAACCACTGAGGTGTGCAGGAAAGTAGGAGCGCACTACAGTCCATATACTAAGTCCCAGGGCAGCCAGGGCTACATAGTGATACCCTGTTCCAAAAAACCCAAAGACAAAAGCAAGCAAACAAACAGTTATTCTTGTCCTGTCCTCCCCCATCCTTCTTGGTATGGTCCAGTTCTAGCTCCCTAACACAGAACCAAGAGGGGTTCATAGCATGTCCCCACTACACACTGAGTTCTGGCAAGAAGCCCAACTTCACCTCAGGTCCCCGTTCCCATACCAGTAAAACCCCCATCTGCGATGTTGAACATGAAGCGCTGTTTGACATTTTTCTTCTGCTTCTCATCACTGAGATCCTTGGGGGTTTCTCCATTCTGAAGCATTACCTCCTTTTTCTCTTCTTCCTCTTTCTTCTCTTCTACAGGATACCACAAAGGCAAATGTCAGGACTACAGCCCTTGTATGCTATATCTGTCTACCTCCACCTCCACACTCAGGTCTCCCAGACCCAGAAAAAGTGTCACCAGCCAGTTCTCTAAGAACTAAGTCATTTATCTTAGAATAAAATGTGTCTATAGTAATAGGTAATGAGGTGAGGGTGGGTTACGAGTTTGTTTCTGGTTTTAGTACAAATTTAGTCCAAGAAATAATCAACTTCTCAGAGGTTAAGATGGCTGCTCTTCCAGAGGTCCTGAGTTCAATTCCTAGCAACCACATGGTGGCTCACAACCATCTGTAATGAGATCTGGTGCCCTCTGCTGGCCTGCAGCCATACACGCAGGCAGAACACTGTATACATAATAAATAAACACTATATACATAATAAAAAAGTAAATCATAAGAAAAAAATCAGCTTCTCTACACACTGACCTTTGTCTTCCACCACGATAGGGGTCAGGTCTATTGCAGACTTCTCCTCCACCTTCTCCGCCTCAGCAGAGCCTAAAGAAGAAGGCAATGACAACACCCTAAAGAAAGACAACTTCACTCTGGCCCTCATAAAACTTGGACAGTGTTAACACATCTATACTGCTATAAGTAGAGTTTCAAAGATGTCAGATGCTGGGGATAATTTAGAAGTAAGGGTCAAGGGTCCTAGGCCTATCACTTCTTCCCGATACTCCAAAAGCTTAGAAAAGTCTAGAACTACACAGCAACCTGGAGTGCTTGAAAACATATATATAAATATGTATACCTTTGGGCTCCGTCTCCATAGGCTCCTCTGTTCTCTCCTTCACCTCTGCCTTCTCCACTTTCTCCTCTCCCTCAAGAGGCTCAGCAGGAGCCTTTTCATCCTCGGAGGCAGGGGCAGGGGCAGGGGCAGGGGCAGGGGCAGCGGGCTGTGCACACTTCAAAGGAACAGAAGACAGAAGGTGAAGCAAATGGGCCTGAATCTCAAGAGACATCTGACGTTAGCAGAGCATCCAGTCACCCCATCTCTCACCTCCACAGTCACCTCAGGGGCTGTAGATTTCGCCTCCTTTTCTCCTTCTGCGTTCTCTTCTTCCTTAAGGCTATTTTCCTCTATTTTTATCCCATCCTCTGCAGACCAATAGAAGACAGTCAATTAGGAAGGTTCCAGGATCAGAGGTCAGGTTGTTTGTCTCTTTCTAAATTGTCCTCTCGTGCCTTTAAGAGCCAGCCCTATTCTTAGGACAGCCCTCCTAAACTGAGAGGGAAATTGCTGTGTGTCCAGCCAGACTACCCTGTTAAGACTGAGCACAGGGGAGCAGAAAAAGGCACAGGACAAAGTTTTTAAAAAAGGACAGAAATGACATAACAGGCGGACTTACCAGCAGGTGGTGCAGGTGCAGGAGTATTGGGCTGTGTGTCCCCTGGTGTGGAAGGTGTAGGAGTCTTTGGAGAGGGTGACCCTGGCTGAGACATTTTCTTGTTTTCCTCTACTTCAGCCAGTTCGGGCATGCTCCACCGCCCATTCACATGTTCAAACTCCTGCACCTATAGCAAAGGACAGCAAGTTAAAGGCTCCTTTCCAGCTGTAGATTACTTTCCTATTTCCTATTTCCAATTTCTCTAGAAATCCTTAAAAATGAAAACAGGCTTGGCACTTACCTTCTTGCGAATCAAGGACATGACACCAATTCTAGTAAGAACGTGCTGCCGAGACAGGCCTTCACGGGGGACGCCATCGGCAAAGGTTTCCGCCCCATCTGCCCCAGGCTCACACAAATGCCGCATGAAGAGTGACACATAAGCCCTGTAGGAAGTCAAACAGAGAGCCTGTCAGACACTGTTGGGGCCATAAACATGGCTCCACCTCAAGGTAAGGCCCTGTAACACCTTGGAATGCTGATCTCCAGATCCACACTATAACCAAAGTCTCTTTCAGGGAAGCCAGGAACACAACTCTCATGAACAACAGCTTCACCTAGCAACACCCCTTTCCTTGCACAACATGGGCTAGACCCTGGCTCCAACTGGTATGCCCAGCCCTCAACTTACTTAAATTCTTTCTCTGACTTGCCTCGAAGGTCTCTCACAAGCCACTGAGTGGTAAAAGCATCCTGAGGTGGCATGCCATATCGCATAATTGCATTAAGAAATGCTTTTCGCTGACGAGCATTAAAACCAAGTACCTAAGGAAAAAGAACCACCATAAGAGAAAGCAAATCTCTTCCCACCAAAGACCCACTGAGTAACATTCTCTCGCCCCCTTAAGAATCGAACGGTACTTACTTCAATATTTCCACCAACACGAGCCAGCAGAGGAGGTAATGGTTTATCTTTATCATTCCGCAGGCCCTTGCGACTGGGCCTGCGGGGAGCTGTAAGCAGAAAAGATGGATGAGTGACACTGATGACAGTAAATACTGTAACAGCTACAGAACTGGCAAGATGGCACCACTCTCACCTTCTGATCGTTCATCAAAGTCTTCATCACCTTCCTCTGAGGCCACTGAGTAATCGGACTGGTTGTCGGACTGGTCGTCCTGCCAATCTGGAGGGAGAGAGGGCAGATGAGCGGGGCCCACTGCTCTAGTAGAACGGCCCGTGGGTGGGGGGCGGGGCCGGCCACACACACCTCGGTCCTCCTGTGAGCCATCATTGTAGTTGACCTGTTTACGGATTCTTTTTCCTTTGCCCAGATTTCGGGCTAGATCTTCTTGCTGCTGCTCATAATGGTGCCGCAGCAATTTCTCCCAGTAGTCAGGATCCACACTTTCTTCCTGTTTTATGATTTCCCGTTCTACCTCCTCTTCCTCCTGGGACAGAGGGAGGGCCAGGACTCAGGGGTGCTGAAGTCAGCACCACCAGCTACCCCTGGTCCTCCAGTTCCCATTCTGATAGCTCCTTTGCATGGCTGGATTTTGTAAACCCTCGGTGTGCCTGCTTGGACCTAAAAACTTGGAAGAAATTTAACAGACAGGAGAGAGCTCCTCAAAGGTTATGTATAGATTAACAGTTAGCCTGATTAAAGAAAAATGTGAGAAGGAAAACTATTCTGACAAGACAAAAGACACTGTGCAGCTTCTATCCCTTCCTACTGGCAACATCCAAAAGCAGGAGAACAAAGAGAGGAAGGTTACACCTTAGCCGGCAGGATGGAGGCTTCCAAACACTGCAAGAGATTTTCAAGGCACCAACAGACCAGAAAACATTCTGGTCTTAATTAGCCACATAAAAAAGTATCAACTGTTTGAGAAATTTAAAAAAAAAAACAACAAAGACACACACACACACACACACACTTCCTCACATGCATATATAGAGAAACACACTTAAGTAAAACTTCAAAAGCTTGCCAGATTTTTTTGGGTTTTTTGTTTTGTTTTGTTCTTTGAGCAGGGTTTCTCTGTGTAGTCCTGGCTGGCCTTGCACTCATAAAGAATCATCTATGTACCTCTACCTCCTGAGTGCTGGGGATTAAAGGCTTGTGTCACAACTGCCCAGCTTGGCTCTCTAAGTCTTATTACCCAAGTTACAGATTCTTTCCTCCTTAGACACTTCAGAAATACTGATTTAATACAAATCCTGGGCTGAGGATACTTTCTTAGCAAACACAAGGCCTTAGGTGTGACCCCAGCAATGCATAAGTGATGCACAGCAGCATGTGCCTGTAATACTAGCCCTTGAGAAATAGAGCCAGAAAATCAGAGTTCAAGATCAACTTCAACAACATAGTGAATTCAAAGCCAGCTTGGAATATATGAGACCATGTCTCAAAGAAAAAAGCAAAATCCAAGTCCCTCAAGACAGAGTAAAACCATTATTCATAGCCTAAGTACAAACAACCTAAATGTCAGAGTTGACCCTGGGACGCATATGAAAGGAGAGAACCAACTCCTGCAACTTGTCTTGTCCTACACACACACACACACACACACTCTCACTCACTCTCAGATAAATGTACAAAGAAATAACCTAAATCCCTATGCAACTAAATTATAGAATAAGCTGGTCATCCCTAATGAAAGAAAACAAAATCTAAGAATATAAAACTGAAATACCCAAAAATCATAACTGCCTTTAAAATTTTTATTTTCATATTTTTAATTTTATGTATATCCTTTGCCTGCATGTAAGTCTGTGTGCCACAAACACACCTGGAACCCAAGGAGACTAGAAGACAGCATCAGAGCCTCTGGAACTAGAGCTACAGATGTTTGCAAGCTGATGTGTGTATAAGGAATCAAATTCCAAAGAACAATCTGTGCTCTTAACTGCTGAACCATCTCTGTAAGCACTCCCTCCACTATGTTATATAATTCCCCAACAGAAAGACAGACACCCTTTCCCCCAAGTATGGTAGTTCACACCTGTAATTTAGAAAGATAAAGTCCATGGTTACCCTGGGTAAGACAGATAGACACACACCCATATGTACATACGTATGCATACAACACACATACCCATATGTACATATATGTATGCATAAAAAACACACACCCCATATGTACATATGTAGTGATAGGGGGCGCAGGCCTGCTTTTCGTCCGGCCCAGCTCCCGCAT
>LOJH01033826.1:0-16183 GCA_001685095.1 Ellobius talpinus | reverse complement strand
TAAAGAAGCTGCTTCAGCCTATGACAGGGCAGAATAAAGCCAAGCGGAAAATCTGAACAGAGATATATAGAGTAGGTAGAGTCAAGGAGATGCCATGTAATTGTCAAAGGAGAAAGAGGCTCACCTTGCTGGTAGGCCACACCATCATGACAATATACAGATTAACAGAAATGAACTAATTTAAGATATAAGAGTTAGCCAGAAATATTCCTAAGCTATTGGCTAAGCAGTGTTGTAATTAATATAGTTTCTCTGTGATTGTTTGGGTCTGAGAGGCCGGAAAACAAACAAGCAGTCTCCGTTTACACTTAGTATTTTTATGGGACTCATGGGTGTTAGAACAAGTTGGTCTCTGATTCTTGTGCCTACTCTTGGGTTTTTTTTTCCTTCTGTTGGGTTGCCTTGCCCCGACTCAATTGTTTTTGTTTTCTTATTTTATTTTGTCTTGTTTGGTTCTTATCTCCTAGAAGCCTGTTCTTACCTAATGAGAAAGAGAAAAGAAATTAATAGGGAGAGAAGGAGAGGTGGGGAGGGATTGGGAGGTGCAGAGGGAGGGGAAAATAAACAAGCTATATCATGTGAAAAAAGTTCAAAAAGGCCAAAACCTTTTATAATAATCCTAAAAAGACATATTTTCTCCATTTTACTTCCTTTCCCTCATAATTTAAAAGATCTTTTATTTCATGTTGTGCTGGGGATTGAACCCAGGGTCTTGTGTAAACTAGGGAAATTCTCTACAAAACAAAGTTACATCTTTTATATGTAACTTCCTGATTTATCTATTTTTTAATGCCTGTTTTTAAACTTCGTGGGTTACACTGTAAATAAAACTAATACATCTTAAAAATAAATGAGGTCAAGATTCTAGATACTTTGCTGGTACCATGTAGTTATTTTTGAAAATTCAGATTTTTTTTTGAAGTTTTCAAATTAGCTCCTATAAATCAGAATGGGCAGAGAATATAAACTATAAAAGGGTGAAACATCTACATGTTATAAAAATTTGAGTCAAAAACAAAAACACGGGTATTAAATGAATAATTCAATATCAAGAGACAGTAAGTCTGCCTAAGTGACTACAGGCCAACTTAGGTACACTATCAGAAAAATGAATGATCAGGATTTTGAACCTTTAAATATTATAAGAATTAAACACCATAAGATGAAATAGCTTATCAATAGCCAAATAAAGCACCAGACAGCATTTGAGATGTCCTTGAAGAACAAGAACAGTCACAACAATAAGAGGGCAGAGGAGGGTGGGGGGGCAGGAGGAGGAGGGACGGCGGGAGTGGGGTAAAATAAACATCAAGATTATCCTTTGACCTCAGGAACACACGTGTCTCCCCCAAATACTGCCTTTTCTTTAATGATAAAAAGAACAGCAGCTTAAAAATAAGTTTGACATTTGATATATAATATTGATTCATATCAAATAGCTGACAGTTAACTATCTTCACCTATAAAACAGTCATTTGATATTGTTTAGTTTATTTCTACAAATAGAAGCATATGTATTAACTGGGACTTGAGCTCAAATTTTAAACCAAACTGTTTACAGAATTTTTTAGTTTGCCAGTATCAACATTCCATTGAAAAAATGCTTTTTAATTTCTTTAAAATAAAAACATATACATTTTACTATTTTCTAACTCAGAAAAAAAACTAACATTTTAAAACTGAAGTTCTGGACTGGAGTGATGGCTCAGCAGTTAAGAGCACACGCCTTTAATTCCATAGCCCAGGAGGCAGAGGCAGACGGATCTCTGAGTGCCAGAACACCCAGGGCCACACAGAGATCCTATCTTAAAAGGAACAAAGGAAAACAAAGAACAGTGTACACTGCTCTAGTAGAGGGCCTAAGTTCGGTTCCCAGAGGACAGTTCACACTGCAATCCAGCTCCAAAGGGGTCCAGTACTTTTGGCCTCTGAAGGAGCCTGAGCTCATGGGAACATATCCATACAGACAAAACATAATTTTAAAATAGTAACAAATATTTTAAAAATTAATAAAACTGACATTTAAAAAGTATACATTTTCAAAAAATGCCAAAATACAAGGTAATTTCTGATACGTTAAACCTATAATGCAGCATAATGCATTTTATGACAACTTATTAAAAACTAGCAATTCCAGACTTTTTCATAAAGATGCTAATAGACATATATAAGAACTGACTAAATTAAGAAATAACAGAAGACATTTATTTGTTCAATATAAGCTGATAAAAAACAGTAAGAAAGACAGCAAAGTTAAAGATACAGTTTTACAAGAATAGACGGCAAGCTAAGTAAATACAATTTACAAACCATTCTAGCATATTGGTGGTGAAATTAATATTTATTTTGAAGGATATTTGTCCAGTTACAATGGTTGAATAAATTATGCAATACCTCATAGAAAGCAATACTACTGCCTTGGTTAGCGTTTCTATTGATGCAACAAAACACCATGGTCAAAAAGCAAGTTGGAGAAGAAAGGGCTTACACTTCATCATTGCTGTTCATCACTGAAGGAAGTCAGGACAGAAACAGGGCAGGATCTGAGCTGATGCAGAGGCCATGGAGGGGAGCCACTTACTGGCTTGCTTCCCATGGCTTGCTTCCTCAACCCACCTTCTAATAGAACCCAGGACCACCAGCCCACGGATGGCACTACTCACCATGGGCTGGGCCCTCCCCCATTGATCATTAAATAAAAAAATACCTTACAACTGGATCTCAAGGAGGCATTTCCTCAGCTGAGGCTCCTTCCTCTGATGACTCTAGCCTGTGTCAAGTTGACACCCCGAGCCAGCCAGTATATTAAAACAGTGATAAAGAACCAAGTACCTCAGAAGATGTCACTTAAGACACTTCATCTCTAGCCAAGACATGAATAAATGTTCCATCATCGCACTTAAAAGTAACAACAAATGGCCCAATGGAAGAAGACATCCTAAATCCTCCCACTCCCCTTAACTGGGAGAATGTTTTCTGACACGGCAGAAAATAAGTCTCTTGTGTCTAAACTTAATGAAGCTATTCGCAAAAACAAAAGATATTTGATTTTTAGAAACCATCTTGTTCAAAACAATTCCAACACAGTCTTTAACATTCAGTTCCTCTGAAACCTTCTATAATTTTCCCTTTTCTACCTAAAACTAGTAAGTATACCTCCAAACTGCCACCCAGCATGCTCAGCTGTGTCTGCTGAACACTGATGGAAAGTTCCCAACTAAAACTGTACTACCCTCATTTGTTCCACCCCACTGCAACCTCGGGGGGTTATTCTGGTAGTTTTCATACCACAAAATAAAGACAAGGTGTGTGATGATCACCTCAATATAGAGTAATAGTTATTTCATTTACACACCATGTATATCACAACCATGTTAAGTACACTTATAGTTTCTAAAACAAACTTAAATTAAGAAATTCAGTTGTGATAAATAGAAAAGCCAAGAAAATTTAAACATATATCCCAAAATTAACTATTGTGAATATTTTAACAAATTAAGTAACAAAACACACTGTACAAGTAGTTCTGGCACTAGCTACACAAGAATTAGAAATGTTTTCTCTCCCAGACTTATTTCTTATCTCTAAAATAACGGGCAAATGATCTCTCAGATCCCAAGCAATTCTTACTGTTTATGACTGTAGCAGTTTTAACTTAATACACATCTAGCAATTAGAAGTGTTAAATGTTAGGTTTTCAGCTAGTGGTAATACATAATTATCTTTTCCTTAAAAGGACTGAATAAGCTACAATTTATAAGAAGCTTAAAAGGAAACCAAGAGTTGAGCTAGAGACTTATGACTTACGAAAGCCAAAAGTTTTATTTTATTTTTGAAATCCATTGCAGAAACTTAGTCAATTCTCTCTTTAAACGACTTGGGTTTTTTTGTTTATTTGTTTTAATGGTACAAGATTTTTCTCTAATCAGCGGGTATGAAGAGAAAATAGCTGGCGATATCACATAGCACTGGGAAAAAATGAAATAAAATTTCATATTTGAGGGTACGCTGCACTTGGGAGATGTTTATCAGGATGGTGGGTTCACAGCCATCTTGGTCTACAGAGTTAAGTTCCAGCACGGCCTGAAGTCCACATTGGAGGGAGAGGCACAGAGAACATAAGAACTATGACGATCACAAACACTTCTAGAAAAATGATTAATAGATAAATTATAAAAATAAAATGCAAGCACCCAATAAAATTAGCTGAAATTATACTAGAAAATAGTTTCAATCCTAAAAAAATAAATGTCTTAAAATTAAGGTCATAATCTACAATATAGTGAAATGTTTAAGGTTTTTTTCTGTGTTTTTAATGATCAGAAAAACATGCTGACAATTACTTCCAAAATTTATTTCCCAAGTCTTCTACATTTTTTGTCTTAAAGAATATAATATAAATTTTAACCACAATAAATTAAAAACTTAGCTGGACATGGTAGCATACACCTGTAATCCCAGCTCCTGGAGGGCTGTGGTAGAGGGATCAAGAGCTCGAGGCAGCAGGAAGGACAGAGTAAGTCCCATACTAGTCTAGTCATTAGCAAGAAATGGTGGCAAAAACCATAAAGCAATTCCTTTAAGATAAGAAATTAGTTTTCTTTTTGAACAAGGCTAAGCATAAAGGAATAGTGACAGAACACTTACACAGACATTCCCACAAGATTGAAGAATATGAACCATTTGTAATTAATCACTTATCATCATAAATATGGTTCAAGTCTTTGTAATGATAAAAATATTTAAATACGACAAGCTAATGGAGTTTTGGCTTCGGTGGAAAAAAATCTCCCAGAGTGACTTTCCTTCTAAAAAAAAAGAAAGAAAGAAAGAAAGAAAGCAGAAAACAGAAGGTGACCTTGCTTTCAAAAGTAGATCGTGGCATTAGAGCCAACAATCAAATAAAGATTACAAACACCAGTTAAACATGACACAGTGTGGAGGACAAGCAGATAATTCAGATAACTGGGATTATTAAAGACTATTTATCAGAGATAAAAATGTGAAGTGTGCTTTAAAAGGTAAACACAGTGTTGTATCTTAGTAGTCAAACCCTTCCCTTAGCATTCCCTTATGGTGCTAAGTATTCATGGCAGGCATCAAATGTTGGCAACCTACAATATACATAAAACAGAATCTGCTAAAGTTTCCTCGTGACATGCTTGCTGGCTGCACTGGTAAGGGTCTCCTTTCCTTTCTTTCCCAGTGCCCATCCACATTAACCACCTCTTCACCATCCAAACCTCTGTACCCAAGAACTTGCTGCAAAGATACTATGACTGCCATTCAGCAGGTGTTCGAACCTGTGACATGTATGGAAGAGTAACTATAAATACGAACCAACAGTTGTAAATTTATATAAAATACGACAGGTTTTTAAAATGTGATTTCTCTTGTAACTCAAATACAAAGTTGTTGAGCATAAATGAAAAGACAATATCTCATCAAAAGTCCTATTTTTCCTCTGATAAAAGATCTGTGCTGATTAACGCATTAGTGGTGGCGAAGAAGTGACACAGAGAGATGGTTTTTGTGTCAGCTGACCAAGGGAAGCTTCTCTAAGAGATTAGAGATTTTACAGCTCCTATGGAAGTAAAGTTTCAGCTGTAAGCAACAGTCATTACAAGTGCATGGGAGGGGAGGGAGACAACTGCTGGAGACCAAGGGGAAAAAGCAGGGTGCCACAGGCTTGGGACGAGTGTGATAAAGAAAGCCTACAGTAATGAAGGAATTCCAGTTCAGGGCTTCACATCTCCATCTCCTTCTCACTCATCACCCTTACTTCACACCCATGCCCAGACTTAAATGTTTAATACTCTGGTATAAAGGAATCTCTTCCCTGGATACATTTAAGGCAAAGAGGCACTAAGGAATCTACATTGTGACTCACTGTAGCAGTGAAAGAAGTTGAGCACTTGCCTTAGAAATGCCAACCATACTATGCCTAACAGTAATGACTAATTCCTGTAATACTATTTGTTATATTAGGTATCAACTAGACTTGGGAAGATTTTCCAAAAGTAAGTATATAACAGCTATAAAAATTACTACTTTGTTTCTCATTCTTTCTTTTTCTTTTTCTGTGGTTATAGAATTTATAAAAGTAAATCTGCTGGCCTGGCCTGTCACCTGGGTACCCTGTCCCTTTAAGAGACAACTTCCGTCCACTCCCAATCTCCCCCCTCCAGCCAGGCAAGCAGATCTCCCACCACTCTATCTTTCTTCTAGAGAGGCACCTTCTGCCTCTCTCCCTTCTCCCCTTCTTTCTTCTTTCTCTCTTTCTCTTCTTCCCCCCCCCAATAAACTTTATACCCAAACTCTCTCTGCATGGCCCATCTATCCGTATCCCACCCGCCCAGGGAACCAGCCCACTGTCACCCCTTGTGGGACCAGCCTGGGGTCATGTGCATCATGAATGATAACAATAGGGCCTGAATTTAGGGTCTTATACATGCTGCGCTAGGCAAGTACTCCCGTCATTGAGTTATCTATCTCCAGCCTACTTGGAAATTGGGTAGAGTACATTGTCCAGGCTGGCCTTACACTCTATAGTCCAGGCTAGCTTGAATCTGTGATCCTCTTGCCTCAGTCTCTAGAGTAGCTAGGATTTTAAGTTTGAACCAACAGGACTAACAAAAATAATCTGATTATTTCATATTATAATATTATTTCTATAAGAAAATGGTTTTTAATCTTTAACATTGGATTAAAATTTTGAAATCTAATTCTTTTATAAGCTAAAAGTTATCAAATTAAACAATAATCAGCCTGGCTAATTAGCACAGTGGAACAGGAAAACAGGCTTAGAAGTCAAATTCTGTCACTGCTATCTATTTCTTTGGACAAGTTCCTCTAATTTTGTTGTGCCTCAGTCTATAAAATGGAATTTAAAAGAACACAAAACCCCAGAACTTACATACTTCATAAGAATTTCAGTGAAGTTCACTTTTAGAATACATGATAAATTCCAACTGCTAAATAAAATTAGCTATTACAGTTACTGATGAAAAGTAAAACACAATTTTGATCACCTGTAGTGCTTTGAAAGTCTTTGACTTTATGGACTCTCTTAGTTTTCTTCCTGCTGTTGTGATAGCCTGACAAAGGTAACTCGGGGAAGCCAGCGCTTATTGGCTTGCAGTTCTAGCTGCTGTCTAGCTGTGCAGAGAAGGAAGGGGTAGGAAGTGAAGTCAAGATCACCCAGCAGGGAACCAACACACTCTCCTTCCTGTAGAACATTTCACCTATGGAGAGGGGGCCTTCCTACCACAATTAAGGTTAATTTTCTTAGGAAACACTGAAATTGCTCTCCCTTTTCCCCAAACCTTATACTTTATGCCAGAAAACTACAAATGATATCCCATCTACTTTAATAATAGAATTACTCTTTCAGTTTAATTTAAGTGTTGTGAAGGTACAACTGAGATTATTGGTGCCTGAGGTATATTTTTCTCAGAACTTGAATGAGGCAGAGTACTTTGTGGCACACTGTGGACCCAATAATAATAGCAAGGTTGCAGAATACAATCTAACATACAAAAATCAGGACCTCACACCAGCATAGACCAAGACCTTGCCTTTAAAACTATCTGTTTAGCTGAAGATACGCCACAGTGGTAGAGCACCTGCATACTATTAAAGTCTTAGGCTTATTCTTCAGCATCGAACAAAACAACAACTCCATTTTTATATCAGTATTCCATACAAAGTAAAAGATTTATGTGTCTAAGAAGATAAGCCAGACACACACCAATCCTAATTTGAGAGAAATTGGAAAGGAATCACTACAAACTGGACATCAACCTGGTCTCCCTAAGAAGCATCAAGCCAGCAAGGACTATGGTGTGAGACCCTCCCTGCCCTAAAAACAGAAAGATAAAGTATGAGCAAGATCTGATAAGGAAAACTAAAAGACAGATGACCAATGTAGAGAGCAAAATAAATGGAAGACATCCCAGGTTCAGTCAGGCAAGACTAAACATTGTCATGACATGAATCCTCCTCAGCATGATCCACACCAACTTATGACCAAGCAAAGTCATGGGAAGAAGGGCTGGAGAGATGGCTCTGTAGCTAAAAATATGCACCGCTCCTGCAGAGAACCACAGTGTGGTTTCTAGTATTCACTGCAGACAGACCACAGGCCTGTAACTTTCTAAAAGGGGATCTAATGCCTCCAGTCTCCTTGGGCACCTGTGCTCGAGCACACATATCCAGAGACAAATAATTAAAAATAATCAATCTCCAAAATTATGGAAAATTATTCAATAAATTAAAAAACTAATTCCAAAATATATAAAGACAGGGAAAGAGCTAGGACAGAAAAGAAAATACTGAAGAAAAACGAAGTTGGAAGAATGACATTAATAGATTTCAAGTCTTATTATAATGCTGTAGTACTCAAAAAAAGTGCAGTGCTGACAAAAAGACAAATTAACACAATAGAATATGAAGGCCAGATATAGGCCTACAAAAATTTACTTGACTCAACTTTGACAGTGAATACTATCAGAAAAACAAAAAAGAAAAGTCAGTCTTTTAAAAAAATGATGTTAAAACAACTAAATATTCACATTGAAAAATGAAACTAGACATACGCTTACTCTCTTACAAAAATTTATTTGAAACATCATAGGTGTAAAACACAAAACTTAAAAAGTCCCTATAAGACAACACAGAAGACAACTGTTGACCTTGGGTATGGCACAGATTTTCTAGACCTAACAATAAGGCCAAGTCATTCATTAGAGAAAAAAAATAGTTGAGGGGGCTGGAGACATGGATCAGTGGTGAAGAGCAAGAACTGCGCCCCAGAGGACCATGGTTTGATTCCGAGCACCCGTAGCGCAGATCCCAGCGAGTCTGTGACCCTAGTCTGGGGAATTTTAGGCCCTCTTCCAACCTTCACAGTCATCAGGCATGCATGTGGTACACATGTATGCATGCAGGCAAACCACCCAGAAACATAAATTCCAAAATAAAAACAACAAAAGTACTTAAAAAATAATTTAGTCAATCTGAGCACGGTAGTCCACCCTGTTGGGTAAAAGTTTCCTCAGATACTGAAACATTACATTCTTTAGGGAAGAAGCTTTCAAACACAAAGGTGAACAACTCAAAATAGCTTTAGAAAGCCCTGGAACTGACCAGATTCACTAGGCCTTCCCAGGGCAGAGTAGGCAATAAAGCTGAAGCTCCCCCTCAGACAGAAGGAAGCCAGGCTTCAAAGAAGACTCAGATTAGCCAAGCTGCAAAGACTTGAGCCCACAACAGCTGCCTGAAGAAACAGAAGCCTGCCACACTGCCTGGAAGAGGTTTTGACCAATTGAGGCACCTGGAACAGACACTCTCCAACTTGCTGAGCTGTCTGCAAGCTGTGAAGAGTGCTCCAAATTCCCAACTTTGTGGACTGCCATCTATGCTTGGGGAGGGTCCTGGTGATCAACTGTCTTAAGAGTCATTTCTGCTCCTGTGAGCAAGCCCACACCCATATTCCATAAGTAACCCCAAAAGAACTCACAAAGTTGGACTTTGGTGATATCTCTCTCTATTTAGGTCTGTCATGGCTCCCTATCTGGGATGAGTAGACTTGTGTTTCCCCAGGAAAAGTTTTGACACATAACACACTCCTGAAATTCACGTACCATAATGGCAGAGTACTTGACTGGCAAGTACAAGCCCTGGGTCTGTCTTAGAATAACAAAAAGAGAGGGATAGAAGAAAAAGTAGGAAAGGAAAAAGAAAACTATCAAGACACAAAGACATGGGGAAACCTTAAATAGTTATTACAGAGCAGAAGACAGTCTGCAAGGGTTATGGTTCCAATTATACAACATTCTGGAAAGTCTTGATTACAGTGAAAAATATCAGGGGTGGCCAGAGAAAGGGAAAGAAGAAGTATAAATTAGTAAAGCATTGAGACTTCCAGGGGAGTTAAAATAATCTTACATAATAATAATAGAGACAGAGAATGATCAAATCATCCAAACCCACAAAAAGTATATTAAAAATGAGTCCTGGGCTGGTGACATGGCTCAGTAGACAAAGGTGCTTGCCACTGCCATCAAACCTGATAAACTGAGTTCTATCCCCTGAATCCATGTGGTGGAAGAAGAAAATCAGCTCCCACTAGCTGCCCTTTGACCGCCATATGCACGCTAAGGTGGAAGTGCATGCAAGCAAACATGTTTTTTTAAAAAAGGATTACTAATACAGAAATAGACTCGGGGTGATTATAACATATTAATTGTATGGAATATACCATTCTGAGATGGGCACATGCCTACAATCACAGCACAGTGGAAACTGAGACAGGAGGATCACAAGTTCAAAACCAGTGTGGGCTATACAGCCAGAACCTATCTCCAAAAGTAAAATGAGACAGGAGGATCAAAAAGTTCAAAACCAGTGTGGGCTATACAGCCAGAACCTAACTCCAAAAGTAAAATGTTTTTTGTTTGTTTGTTTGTTTTGTTTTTTGAGACAGGGTTTCTCTGTAGCTTTGGAGCCTACCCTGGAATTCACTCTGTAGACCGGGCTGGTTGTGAACTCACAGAAATCCACCTGCCTCTGGCTCCCAAGTGCTAGTATAAAAGGCGTGGGCTACCACCATCCAACAATAATTTTATTTTTTAAAAAAGGATAGATCAGCTACACCACATGGCAGCACCTACACCTGAAAGCAGCTGGACAGCAAAAATAAGACTCTACTTGTGGGTTTAAAAAAGAGACAAAAACATGCAATTAGCAGATAGGGAGGTGGAGGTCGATCTGGAGAAGAGCAAGGGAGAAGGGGTAAATATGATCAAATCTGTTGTATGAAATTCTTAATGAGTAAAAATATATTATTTTTAAGACAATGAGGAGATATACCACAATGTTGAAAACTACAGATAATGGGAAGGACATGTAAAACAACCAAAACTTAGGCACACTAAGCTAATGTGAAGCTCCTCTTTAAAAAATACCTTTCAGGGCCAGAAAGGTTGGTGCGGGAGAATTGTCTGTATTCTGTCAATCATGTTTTAAATAAACGCTGAATGGCCAGGCAGGAAGTATAGTCGGGTCAACCAGACAGGAAATAGAGGTGGGGCGATGAGAAGAGGAGTATTCTGGGAAGAAGGAAGCTCTTTCGCAGTCCAGCCCAGACCACGGAAGAAGCAATATATGACCTGCCCCTGCTGTGAATGGTACCGAGCCCTGTGGCTAGCATAGATAAGAACAATGGGTTAATATAAGCTACAAGAGTTAATAANTATTCTGTCAATCATGTTTTAAATAAACGCTGAATGGCCAGGCAGGAAGTATAGTCGGGTCAACCAGACAGGAAATAGAGGTGGGGCGATGAGAAGAGGAGTATTCTGGGAAGAAGGAAGCTCTTTCGCAGTCCAGCCCAGACCACGGAAGAAGCAATATATGACCTGCCCCTGCTGTGAATGGTACCGAGCCCTGTGGCTAGCATAGATAAGAACAATGGGTTAATATAAGCTACAAGAGTTAATAAGAAGCCTGAGCTAATGGGCCAATCAGATTTATATCTAATGTAGACTGTGTGATTTTCTTTGGGGGCTTACTGGCTGTGGGAACTGGGTAGGATGGAAACCCCAAACAAGCCCGGCCCTCATGTTACAAGAGGTGGCTTAGTTGTTAAGGACAGTGCTATTTTCCCAGGGGACCCTCATTCAATTCCCAGAAGCTATGACTACTAACAACTACTTGTAACTCCAATTCCAGGGAATCCTACCTCCTCCTACGGCCTCTGCAGGTACTGCATACACATACATGCAGGAAAAACACCAACATACATAAAAATAATCAGTTAATTAAAAATTAATTGGGTTAAAAAACAAAAGCTTCAAGGGGCTGCAGATGGCTCAGAAGTTAAGAACACTTTGTTGCTCTTGCAGAGGATGGAGATTGGTTCAGAACACTCACATATGGATTCAGATTCACTTCACAAGGACTTGAAAACTGTTGTTTTACTATAAATCCAGAGCAGATGGTAAAGTATGGTTTGTCCTCTCTAAAATTCATGTGAGTTTAGCTTCCACTGCATTAAGAGGGTAGAAGCTTAACAGAACTCATGTTTCAGAGTATTGTCATTGAGATGTGATTACAAATAGTTAAGGTCATCACAATAGAGTCCCTATATTAAATCAAGAAAAGGAAACAAGAGGATGCATGCATTCACAAACTACACACACACACACACACACACACACACACACACACACCCCTCTCTCCCATCTCTTGCCATATGATAACCTGAAACACCTCACTACTGCCAGCAAAGTCATCACTAGATGAGGTCCATCAACCTTGGCCCAAGACTGTGAACCACAAAACACGTTTCTCAGAATGTACACAATCTGTGGTGCCATATTATTAGCGATGGAGAAGAGAATAAAACAAGTGGTATATAAAGAGAGAAAAGTAGTTTAGGTTTTAGGGTTATTTCTACAAAGGTGCTCATGGGACAAGCTGAATTAACCAAATACTAACTGGGGAAATAACAAGTCTCAATACAAGCATCCACTAGGCCTCTTGAAGGACAAAAAGAGCAAGGAAGAATCTCAGTAAAAGGATGTCAGAAAACTTTAGAAGAAACTTAAATCTCTGGCACTGCATGTTTAATGCTAAAACCTCCTTAGAATCTATCTTTCAAATTGCATGTCTGATTTTCATTCAAAGGCATAAGAACTTCTAATGAATACATCCCATTTTCCACTATGTATGGCTTGAAGACTCCTTGTTTAAGACTTAATTACAGAATTTATTAGAAATAAAATTCTGAGTTGGGAGTGATAGCTCATACAATAAGCCCAGCACTTGGGATACTGAAGTAGGATAGTAGGGAGTTGAAGGTCAGCCTGAGCTATTGAGTAAGAACATGTTTCAAAGAACAAACAAGCAAGCACAGAATCTGAAATTTCACTTCTCAATAATGGGGTCCAAATATACATTTTTACTAAGAATCATTGGTTTGGGTTTTTTTTTTGTTATTTGTTTTGAGGTTGAATCTTACCACATAGACCTGAGTAGCATGGAATTCACTGCATACTAGGCTGGCCTCGAACTCACAGGTGCCATGCTGGGATTAAAGGGATGCCCAAACATTCTTAAGTAAAAGTATCCTAACACTTTCCAGTTTCATTAGAAGCCACCTATTCTATGACTCCCCCCATTTAGACTCAATTCATTGATCTGTGCTGTATTTCTCTCCTAACGTGTAGCACAACACATTATCTCTGACCACCAGTAGGTCCTCACCAACTGACTATAGCAAAGCTTTCCCTCCCTACAGCTAGCTAACAGCAGCTAATAACTATAAACTGCTACATGAACTAAACAAGCCAGGGAACATGCACAACTCAACATGCTAGCTCTACTTTACTGTTCTCTCACAAATCAGCATGAATACGATTTCCATCATGACAGAGTATAAAAGAATTAGTATACCTTTAATAAATTTTCTACAGACTATTTTCACAAACTGAAAGCCAAATAAAAGGACAAAGGTTTTAAGACCACCCATATCATGTATAAAAATATTTTTTAAAAAAGAGAATGAGGTTAAAAAAATGGAGCCAAAGAGCCAAGGAAAACAAATCTTGATAAGAAATATCTATATATTATGAAACAAAGTACTAAATCATTGAATGTAAGAATCAGAAGATGACTCAAAGACTAACTCTACTTCTTTGTCAAGAATCTAGAACTTAATCTTTTTTAAAAATAATTTTTAAGTATTTTACTTGTATTTTATATACCTTGACGTTTTGCTTGCATGTATGTCTGTGTGAAGGTGTTGGATCCCCTGGAACAGAAATTACAGTTCTGAGCTGTCATGTGGGTGCTAGGAATTGTACCCAGGTCCTCTGGAAAGGCAGCCAGTGCTCTTAACCTCTGAGCCATCTCTCCAGCCCCAGGAATCTAGAACTTCTTACAGAGCTGAGGAATCTTACCAAAATCACATAACTAATGGGAAGACTCTGAGTCTTCAGAGTTCATGGAAGGAGCTCACTGTATGGATAGCAATTTAAAAGAAACTGCTAATTCAACTAAGCTACATCCTAAATTCAGCCCATCCTCACTAAATTCAAGTCTCAGGATTCCAAACATTGACTGCAATTACATACATGAACATGATCAGCTGTGAACAACTTCAGTCAAACAACTCAAAAACAAGGTCAATGTCACAATGAAGACAGTTAACTACCCAGCCTGACATTGTGAAAATCATCATGAGATTAGCTGGAAATATACCTACTTATTTGGAGCTCACAGAGTAGTTTTACAGATCTCAGAATGCAGGGCACACATTCTGATCCAACTTCTCTGTGACTAGAATGTATTGAAAATCTTTATTGATATTCTATCGTGAACTTTCTAGATTAAGAAGTCAAAAACTCACTTTTCATTTAAGAAACTGAGACCAAGTTCATTAGACATCACCTCAAGTATATCATTGCCTGTTTCTTGACTCTGCATTCTTCCTTCTGAAAAATGGGAAGTGGTGGGAAGGTTGGCTAGATTTTGATTCCTTCCAGTTCTAATGTTCCCTCTCTAATTTCATTATGCCAACTGAAAACAGAACTCTCTTAAGGAATTTAAGTCATATTATGCAGAAGTACAAAACATTTTTTAAAAAAAATCTAAAAGAAATGTAAGTCACCTGGTAGAGTGTAACAGGAACCAGATGAGTTTGAAAGATCTTATTCTCAAGAAAGTTCGAAAGTCCTTCTAAAATCATCACACACAACAGCTAAAACTGGCAATATTTGTCTCTGAAAAGCAGATATGGGCAAACTGGGAGTGGTGGCACTTGCCTTTGAGCCCAACACTCAGGAAGCAGTGGCGGAAATAGCTCTGAACTGGAGGACAGTCTGTTGGATATAGAAGGTGACATGGACAAATGAAACAAGAATCAAACATGGAAGTGTCTGCGGATGAGGGTTTAAAATCTTTCATGTCAGTTGTCTGACTTTCCCAGAACCCTGTGATCTTGGAAACATCGAATCTGCTTTTAAAATCCTCTTATGTTCCAGAACACAGTTTACTGCGATCACATTCTCTACACAACCACTTGCCCTCCTCCCATTTTCCTAGAAAGCAAAACCCAGGCCTGTCAAAATTCCATTGTTCATTTCATAAGTTAACTTCCGAACTGTGCGATCAGTCAACATCCACTGCTTCTTAACTAAAGTTGATAAAAATTTCCTTTCTAGGTCCCTAAATTTTAGCCTGCTTTCAGCCTAAAACAGCGCAGGAACTCTCAGGATGGCTGACTTCACAGTAAAACACCCTCTGCTTACTGCCCACCATACTCCTTTCCATCCTATCTTCCCACATCAGGCTCTCTATGAAATCCTTTTCACCTAACCTTTAAGACACTTGCAATTATGGCTGAAGCTATTCTCTCTGCTGCAATTGCTCTTTTCTCAAAACAATACCTTTACAAATTTTCCTTCCGATTAAATCTGTTGATATTCAACTTGGATATTTTCTTTTTAGAAATGACATTATTTCCTGTTCTGAAATAGTAGAGTTTTAAGAAAAGCCAATTTTATCTTACGTGCCTAGCGTTGCTTGTCTCCAGGAAAGATACAGTCAATGTTCAAAAGGTACTTCTCTATTCTTAAAATCTTGGCCACAAGCCCGCAGCGGGAAAGGTGACATAGGGCAGGGACAGGTGATGAGCAGAGCAAGGTCATCTGGGGGCCACCTGGCGCCACAGGCCACAAGCGCTGCGGGCTACCTAGTCAGGGCTCTCCGACAGATCCGCCCCTCCCGCGACCCCACGGGTCCCAGCCGAGGCCGCGCGCACTCCGGCCAGGTGGGGGTCCCGCCGGTTCACCCCAACGCTCCCGCAGGTTCCATTCAGTGCAGCGGCATCAAACGGTCCTTTCACGGACTGACCTCCCCGCCCTTTCCTCCTGATGGCCGTCACTCTGGTCCTCCCAGGAGGACTCACCATAACGCCGGGATAGGTCGTTAGACCGACACTCGAGAGTCGCCGGCAGCGTCCTGAATCTCCCCCTCCAGGGTCTGCAGAACGGATCTCTCCAAACCGCGAGGGAAAAGGTCTTCCGGCTCTGCCGGAAGTCCTGCCCGCGCGGGACAGGAAGTGCCTCCCTCTCCTGACTGCCAGCGACCCCACGGCACGCAGAGAGGAGGCGACGCA
>LOJH01033820.1:0-16184 GCA_001685095.1 Ellobius talpinus | reverse complement strand
GAGAGGGAGAGAGAGGGAGGGAGAGAGGGAGGGAGGGAGGGAGAGAGACTGAGACTGATTCTGGGCTTAGCATGGGCTTTTGAGACCTCAAAGTCCCCCCTCACACACACTTCCTCCACCAAAGCCACCCCCTTTATCCTTCTTATCTTTTCATATAGTGTCACTCCATGGTGACTAAGCAGCCAAATATATGAGCTTGTGGGGACCATTCTTATTCAAACCATCACAATCTCCATACAGAACTCCTTGTAGGCCTACAGAACAGTGTTCATACCTACCCATCAGATAGTTCACCCATATGTTCCACAGGTCTAAACCTAAGAATCAGAACTGCATTATATATATTATTTCCCCATAACCAAACTCTAAATTCTTCATCACTCTTGATTTCAGTCATCAGCATTAAACTAAACATTCTAAAGTCTACTTTCATCATCTTCATAAGTGACTTACACTCAGGTGCCACCTTCTTGCCATTTTATCTCTTAAAGAAATTTTAGGTCACTGGGTGGTGGTGGCGCACAACTTTAATCCCAGCAGTTGGGAGGCAGAGGTAGGAGGATCTTTGTGAGTTTGAGGCCAGCCTGGTCTACAGAGTGAGTTCCAGGACAGTCAGGGCTATGCAGAGAAACACTGTCTGGAAAAAAGAAATTAGGTCTTTTTTTAAATTCACACATAACTGATAATTCAGTGCCTTGTTTTAAATTCTTAAAATTATTGATATTCAGGTTTTTATTTTTCTCAACCAAGGTGCAATAAACCTACATATACTTACTATCCAATATATGTTAGTAAAGGTTTAATACATTACACAGCTATTAATATATGAATTTTACATTAATGCACATATTGTAATTTATAAAGTATAAAGATTGCCATTTTTAATATAATTTGCACTTAGAACATATGTAACATGTCTTCAGTATGTTTGCTGGGTTCTTTGTCAGTGTCAAGAGTTTTCTAAAGCATAAAATTCTTCAGTAACTTTTGACTGATTAAAGATACATACTTAGTCATATTACTCATGATGGGGCTATTATCTTTACAGCTTCTTTTCCCATAATACCTCATCATTTTTAATGAGGTCATAGGACCACCTTGTAAGACATGCAAGGTAGCAAACATGCCCTCACTTCTTGTTTTATAGACACATGCACACACACGTACGTGATCCCTTACTATGTTCTTCCTGATCTCAGCCCAAATGTAAACTCGTACTGTGCTGACCTGACTCACAAAGAATCAGATGCCTCTTCCCTATGTCACACACTACCTGATCTTTTCTGTCATGTCTGATAACAGTCAGACAACAGCCAGTGAGCCTCTTTTCTGTTTTTTAAATTATATATGCAATGACCATTTTATTCATTACCTATTTGAACTTCTGAAAGTTCCAAAACGCATAAATAATGTTTTACTTATTTGAGTATTCTCAAAACTTCATCATCTTCTTCCCTAATTCCAAGTTACCCTACAACACAAATAGAACTGTTAAGTCCCTTAATGAACCTAATTGTAAAGTAGGAAGAAAAAAATGTTTTTTTTTTACTTTTTTCCTACTTTAAATAATTTTGAAGGCCCTGTCATATCATGCCCTCTTCCTTCTAGCTACTTAAAATGAGATCACTCAATAACACTATTCTTTTACAAACCAAGAGAAGATTCACAAAGAATAAACATGGCTTTTGTAAAATTCAGGAAGGTATATATAGAAATGTTTAATAGTTGCTGGATCACCTAGAAAGGAAGAAATTGTATAGATGACACACTATATTGAATGAACAAAGAACTTCATGGATAGCCTATGTCTTTTGACTTCAAAATTTCATGAATAATGTTTTTTCTTCATATATATCTATATGTGTGCTTGTATGTTCATGTTTGTGGGCAAGTGTGTACATGTGGAGGCCTGAGACAGATTCTGAGTTCCTTCAATCACTTTCTACCTTATTCATGGAGGTGGGGTCTATCAAGTGAACCTGAGAGCTTGCCAATGTGTTAGAAATGATTATCTGGCTTTCAAGAGTTGGAATTACAGGCAGATCACTATGCCCACCTAACATCTACATGGATGCTGGGAATCAAATCTGACCCTCATGCTTTCATGGCAACTACTTTAAACCACTATCTCCTCAAGGACTTTTTTAACCAGGGGTAAGTTCCCCTACCTCCAACTGCCTGTGGAGGAATCAGCTAACATTCCTCCTAGTAGATCTTCTGGCTGTTTCTTTCATAAAGGCCTACTTGCAAAATTGGTCCTTTCATATTTGGGAAACTGACTTTTAAAACATTCTTGCTTGATAAGACTGTGACTGCTGAGTCAGCCTATTTAGACAGTGAAACAACGTCTAGGGAGGATCTACTTTCCCTGAGTTGGTTGTTTGGTAGATACAATGTATCTGTGAAGCCAGCTCTGAACTCAAAAGTAACAGAAAAACCCAATGACTGAATCTTAAAGTGGAATTTCTTACACTTTGCACACATGTGACAGAACTTGTGAAGCTGGGGGATGTCCACAGGAAGAGGGAACAGACTCCTCTAGACCTTTCCACATGTCTTTTCCATGAGTCCCGATTATGAACTTATGCCACATCACTGTAATAATTTATCATCTTCAGTTCTATTTTAACTGTCATAAAGAATGGAAGATGATAAATTAATAACAAATTTAGTTCCAGGATACATTAGTTCCTGATACCCAAATGACAATATGAAAAAATGGAAAGAAACAATACAAAACTGAGAAGCAGTGATGAAAGTCTTTCATTTACAAAACAACTTTATATTTATTTCTTAATAAACGACATTTAAAATAATAAGTGACTTAATAAGTGATATTTAAAAGCTATATATGGAGAAACAATGTTCCATCTTAATCATAATCACTTTAAATGAATCCATCAAATCAACTTTTTTCATAGGACACAAAATGTTTTTAAAAGGTAACAAAAATCTCAATGTTATTATTTTATTATTTATTATTATACTCTTGTGTTTTAATAATTATAATTCTCCAAATATTTTATAGCAATCTAACATTCTCAATTCTTAACCTCAATTGTCCAGAAAAATAATCAGCTTTCAAATCCAAAGCACACACCTTTTGCTGTAGCTCTCTTACTGCCGAGTCTCTGTCCATGCACGCTTGTCGGAAGGCTTCATATGCTCTGTTGAGTTGCTCACCAATGTTTTTATCCATTCCTCTTTGTCCTGTATCATCACTATAAAGGATGGGATGAATGCCAACTCTGGAAAATATCAGAACAACTTGATAGTTACTAAAGTTACACTTTTTAAGTGTTTCCTAAAGAGTCCTATAAACATAACACTAGATGATATCAAGGTTTATAAAAACATAAAAGTTCTACCTGAAATCATGACATAAAATTTGAAATCTACACTGTTAAGTAAAATATTCTTTACTAATATTCCAGTTCCTAAGTCATGGTCCAGTTCATAAAAATGCTGCTTTGGGAATAGGAACCTGTAAATATCGTTCAAAAATGGAGAAAGAGCATCATTAATACTTTTGCATAGGAATGTACAACATGATTAGTAATTGGGAAGGGACTTCTTTCTTTTTACTAAATGGATCATTACTTCTACTTATAAGGTGAATTCTTGCAACACTGAATTAGAACAAAACTAAATAGATAATAAATGTTTGTGGATGGAGTTCACACTGTTGTTATCACAGAGCAATTAAAATGTGTGAAAATGCTCTTATTTTAGAACAAAATCTAGGGAGAGCTCCTGTTGGATTGTACATAAAAAAAAGAAAGCTCGCATCTCTTCAGGCTCAGCCTCACTACCTATTAGTCTCCTAACTTCCCTGATGCTTCTGAACTACATATGATTTTCTCCGAGGAGGTAATTTGGTTTTATCATCTCAGTTTGCCTAACATCCCTCTAATACATTCCGTGGCACTGAGCAGAGAGCTCCTTAATGATTATGACTCTTCCTGTGCAGTTATAAAAAATACAACCCAAACTTTCCTTTTAGGATTTTCTAAAAGCCACAGCAGAGATTCAATTCTCTATTAGTTTTCAAGGATAACCAGTTTTTTGGAGGGCCCCCAAAATCTTTATAATCTTGAAATTTTAAAACATATTTATTTTATGCACAGTTATACCCAGGTGTCACAGCACAGATCTATAGGTTAGAGGACAACTTGCAGGAGTCTGTTCTCTTTCTCCACTATGTAGGTTCTGGGGATAAAGTACTTAAATCATTATATTTAAATATAATTCACATAAAACAAAATCTAACATTTTCAAGTATATACTAGGGCATTTACTATGTGGTAGAACTGGTATAATTTTGTCAATTTTTAACCTGACAAAAACACTGAACCTATTAAAAGCTAACATCAACTTCCCATCTCTCCATCTCCTAGCAAATAATTGGCCTGTTTGAATGGATTTGCCTCTGTAACATTTTATATAGATGAAATGGTAAGGGTTTGGGACATAGGTCAGTAGTAGAGTACTAATCTAACATGTTCAACACCCTAGTTTAACTCATAATAATCATAAAAATAGACAAATAAATGTAATCATACAACACAAGGCCTCAATGTGCAACTTCTTTCACATAAGAAATTATTCCTTATATTCCATGTTATAGAATATAACAATTTATTCTTTTATATAGCTGAATATATTCCAAATATTGTATATTCACTAAATGGATATATATTTTCTTTACCCATTTCTCAATTGCTGGATATTCAGTTTTTTTCAACTTTTAGGCTACTATGAATAAAACTATGAACATTTGTGTATAGATTAAAAGTTTTAATAATTTATTATTTTATGTATACAGGTGGCTTTTTATGCATGTATATCTATATACCCCATATATGCCCAGTGTCCAGAGGTCAGAGGAGGGCATCAAATCCCCTGGGACTGGAATTACAGATGGTTGTGAGTCAGTATGTGGGTGCTGGGAATAGAACCTGGGTCCTCTGGAAGTGCAGTCAGTATTCTTAACTAATAAGCAGTCATTATGCTCCAGTTTCCTGTAGAGAGGAATTTCTAGGTCAAATGATAATCTATGCTTAACTATTTGGGGTCTGTCAAATTGCTTCCATAATGGTTGTGCAATTTTACAATTTCACTAGCAATGCACAAAGGTTCCATTTTTTTCTACATCCTCACAACACTTTCTATAGTCCTTTTTAAAAAATGTAGTTAGTTTGTCATGACATCTATGAACCACAAGAATCACCAGCATGGCAATAATGGCACTCATGTTGGAGCTAACCAACAATTGTCTCATTGGACTTAAGGCCCATTTAGCAGAAGAGAAAGCACTTCTGGAGCTTTCCAGTTTTCCCACTTCACTAGAGCAGCATAATACCTAACTACATTCTCAATATTATCCTCATACTCAGTGAAGAGTAGGTTCCACCCTCATCAGAGAAGCTTCGGCAAATGAGAACCAACACAGAAAAAAACCACAAGAGGACAGAATACAGGGATTAACAGATGGTTGGGGATCTCTGGTGTGGATATATGAACAGCACAAATCCTCACTTAAGGCTCAAAGAACACCTCGAAAGATGGTGCAGAAAGACTGTAAGAGCCAGAGGATTGGGACGTCTGCTGTGAGATGGTGCCTCCTAGAAATGCTGCCTAAACTAAGATCTGAATAACAGCATCAACAGACATGCTAATGTAGCAGGGGAAAATCTCCCAGGGGTGAGGAGCACAAGCCTAGGTGAAGAATTACAAGTTAACTGCTGATAGAATTTGCCTCACCAAGGACGAGTTCCCTAACTGGTTGGTTACCTTTATGTGGACAGACTTTTCCTGAGGAGAGTCAATATACACATCCACTCACCCCAAATAGGAAGCCTGTGACAGACGAAAGTACGGATACCACCAAAGTTCAACTTGGTAAATCGATGAGTTTTGCTGTGGTTCTTATAGAAATGACTCAAGGACAACAAAGCCTATCCCAGTTTGGGTGATAGCTCACAAAACCTGGAAACCTGGAGCATACTGCACAGCCTATAGGCAGCTCAACAGGTTGGAAGGTGTCCCTTCCAGGTGGCTCCATTGTTCTGACCCTTTCCAGACAGATCAGCTGGGGCCCTTTTTCTTTCAGCTTGCTTGCCTGGTTCTTGCTTCTTTTAGGCTGTTGGGCTGGTCAGAATCTTCTTTAAAGCTTGGCTAGACTGAAAGTGACTCTAAGCAGTCTACTATTTACATACTTTTGGAAAGAGAGGGCTAGAGAATCTGGTCAGTTTCAGGGACTTCCTGAAGCTATTCTGAATTGTTTACTTCCTGTCATAATTGAGCTTCTTTGCAGGACAGAGTGTCTGACCTACCCTTAGAGATCCTGTTGTTTTGTCTCCTTGTAAATAATTGGTCCTAAATAACCGGGTGCTTTACTTTCTTTTATAGCTTATGTCTTAACAAGTTTCCTTCCAAAATTACCTCATATTAAAAATATGTTTTTAATTAAAATATAGTTATATATCTGGAGAAATTAAGTTTTGGTTGATACAAATAAGTAAATGATATATCATTTAATTCAATCAGTTTGGTTGACACAAATAAGTAAATGTTACATTTTATTCAACCAAGAAGGAAAATGTGTATTACATTAGTGACATTGACCAGAGGAAAAGGAAGGTCTCTGGGTACAATTACATGTCAATTATATTTTGGTGTGCTTTTTGAAAAAAAAATTATCACACTCCAGGAAAATACTTTTTATTGAATTAAACATGCTCAAATCCAAATACAGTGACCAATCACCTCCTTCTCTTAAGTTCTAAGTTCTAATTTTTTAGCAGGTATTGATGAGGGACACTATGTTCAGAACACTGACAAATGGGTGTAACTATCAAAAAGCTGTCTTTGTCATTGATTTTGACTTTCAGCTGGATGGAATGATGTGGAGGTAAGGCTCCCAGAAAAGGCAGAACAAGAACGAAGAAGCTCAGGTCCTCGACACTGAAGTTGCTAGGTCAGGTCTGGACATCCCATACTTTAATTTTAGTTTTATTAAGAAGAAACCATTTGTCTTGGGTAACCACTGCCTACTGTTCTGTGGATTTCTAAAAGAGATGACCTATATATAATATATATATTCAGTATAATATTTGAGACAGGTTCAGTGCTGAACACATAGTATATGATGCTTTTTTTGTTTTTTTTTTTGCTCAGGAGACAAATAGTCATGGGGTTTACCTTTTTACTCGTTAAACTTTAAGCCTTATAATTAGTGAGGTGGACATATAAGAAAATAACCAACCCAAGAAGCTAGTTAAATGTTAGATAAAAGGCATGATCATACTTTGATAGGGATTTGTCTAGCAAAAGAGTTAAGTATTTGCAGGACTTCATGGTTGAGTCAATGGTTGGAGTTTTGTGCATTTTTGTGTTAAAAAAGAAGAATGAGCTGTTAAAGAACTAAACAAGGTTCAAATAGACGAAAAGATTAAATTAAAAAAATTGTGAAAACTTCATACAGGATACGACAAAATGGGTCCTAAAAGATGAGAGGGACTTCAGAAGTACAGAAGTAGAGACATAGCATTTACTCAGAAACAGCGAAGGCACAAAGAGGCTGTATTTGGTGACTGGGGTATTCTATTTATGGAAGTCCAGTGCAGAGAGTATGTGAGAGGGAGAGTCGTGATATGGTACAGTCAATCATCGTGTATGACTGTGCTGCATGTTATTCATAAAGCTTACGATTAGAGTGGCCTTTCAGGGACTGCAGAGTGCAGTTACTGCATAAACTCCGAACATGCTCAGGGAAGAGCAGACTGTAGCAAGCACAAAATGTCACTAAAAAACTCAGGCTTTAACCTGTTGAACTAAGGGTTTAATCAGCAGGGCACAGACATATTTTTACAAGGTAGACTTGATTTCAAACAAAGGGGACTCTCCAGGTATAGCCTATTCAGTGCATTAACTATACCCAAGGCGTACCCAAGAAGGAGGCCATTGCTGTTGTTTGAAAGTGGCTCAAACATTTTAATGCTTAGCCCTTAACAACTAGTGCTCTTTGGGAAGGAAGTGGAACCTTCAGAAGATAGCACTTTGGTAAGTGTGGGCCTTGGAGTTTGATAATCTGGTCCCACTTTTTGTCCTCTCTCTCTGCTTCCTCACTGGATTAGTGTGTCCAGGTGTCTCACACTTCTGCCCATACAGCTTATTGCCTTCTTAAGCCGCTTCTTGCCAAGCACTTTGGTATGGTGGTACATCTATAATTCTAGCTTAAGAGGCTGAGGCAGGAGGACTGTCACATGTTTGAAGCCAGTCTGGGCTATATAGTAATACCCTATGTCCAAAAAACAAGCAGGCAACCAAATAAACTGAAAAGACAAAAAATAGCTTTTCATATGAAATATAACAGAGGCTACAGTCACCAGGGACATTTCTGAAGTATCTTCAGCAGATCTATGTGCCTCCTAGATCATACATGAAGCTTCATTAACTATATTAGTTCTGCTATTCAATGTAAGATGGCTAAAGAACTGGTTTCATAAAGCATGGAAATACCGTTGTACTCTGATTTAGAGTCACCACCAAAACTTATGTAAAGTACTGAGTCTTCAGAATAAAGAAAATTTATCATCTATAAAAATAAAAAACAAAATCCTAATTATATTTTTTAAAAAAGGAAAAAAAGAGAGAAGGTAAGACTGGATGCTAGCATGGAGTCCAGACCAGCAAAGAAAACGATGTGGGAATAGTCTTTAGAAACTACCGCTATATTCTAGATGAAAGTGAATAAAACCAGGGAAAATAAAAGTTGAATGGATTCAAGAGACACTTCAAAGTTGAAATTAACATGATTTCTGATGGCCAACTTGATAAGAAGGCACTAATGATTCTATACTAGTCAGACACGAAATGGGTGTTAGGCTCTGTATCCCGCTCAACACAAGACCTAAGATGGTTCTGCTGCAGGTGGCCCATTAGTACTTTTCCCAAATAATAAAAGGACAGTAGTGAAAGACACGGGAGAGGGACAACGCTTGGCAGGGTTGGGTGGGGAGGTTGAGAATACAGTGAACTAAATTTTGAACAGGAATGCTAGAAAAGATAGCTAATAAGGAAGAAAGAGCCAATTGATAACTTATTAGAACTAAAGGTTAAATATGTTTCCCCACTGTTTTTATTCCTTGTGTCTGTTTTGAATGTTCTGACACTGTGGTATACCTCTGAACAGTCATATCCAACTCTTCTCACCAAGAAGATGTAGGAAAACTTCAATTTAAAAAGGGAAATCGCAGAGAGAAGCAGAATTATTATACCACTTTGTATCACTAACAGTTATATATTTTTTCCTCTCCCACATATAAACCAAAAAAGACAGGCCTACTTACCTATAAGATGCTAGAAGGAAATCTAGGAAATTCATGAAACTTGCATTGTAACATAATTCTATAATTTTCTAAAAAGATTAGATTAACAAAATAGGAAGTAATGCAGGTCTGTTAACCTTTACACACAGATAAACAACAGGGAAAATAAATCTCTGGCAGAGTGCTTGACCACATGACTTATTTTATTATTTCTGTGTACGGACATGTGTAGGTGGCCATGTACAGACTGGAGGTAAATGTTGGACGTCCTGCTTGACATTCTCTACTTACTCCCTTGACACGGAACTAAATTCTTACTATGTCAGCGAGCAAGCACTACCAATGCTCCTAAAGGAAAGCATGCTCAGCCAGGCTAGGTCTTCTTACATGGGTGCTGGAGACCTTAGCAGGTCCTTGTGCTTGCTCAACAAGTACTCTTACCCACTGAGCCATCTCTTTAGCCCGTGAACTCAGGTCTTTTAAAAATACCTTTTCTATTCTATCAAATTTATGACCATAAATTATAACAAGTCAGGGTTTTTTCAAAAATAGTAGTTTGTCTCTAATGTAAGATCTTAATATGTCAGGCATGGTGGCACACGTTTAATCCCAGCACTCATTTTGAGGAGCAGATGAATGAGGTCCATGGAAAGGTCCATACAGAGATATCTAACATACAAAGTCTCTTAGAGACAGTATATTTTATGCAAATTGTAAACTAGTCTTGTCTCAAATCAGTTTTATATCATTTAACTTTTTTCAGATATAAATGTGATCGATACAGAAGATAATTAACTCTCACTTTCCCCAGTAGAATGGCACAAAAAAAGTTAAAATTGATTAGATTTGATCTTCATAGTTAAGAAAAACTGGTGTGGCCCTAAAGAAAGAGTGAAAAGTAGGTAACTGTGGCATAGATAGAGATCTAAAAACTGTTAGGATTCCCAACAGTTTGGGGAAGACGGGGCTTATCAGAGCTATGCAGCAGCTGTAATGAGAGTATGTTAAACAGCACAAAAATATTGACTCTAGATTTAAATGTACGTTATACATTTAACGTCACACCCTAAACGTCTAGGGAATGACTAGAGGAGAGACCTGAAGAGCTCTGAAACCTTATTTTCTTTCTCATTGGAGTTCTCACAACTGCTTCTAATAAAACAAGTTATGACTTGCAACCATTTGCCCAACACCTCTTGGTGTCCTTGGGGAAATTAAACAGTGAGGTACGAAGAGCTATGCCAGTGGTTAAGAGCATGGAGGTTATGGCTTTATAATTACGAGGCCTTTGCCTCTTCCTATTTATCCACGTAATATTCTCAAGGCTAAATGCTGCTCAGCAGTTTAAACTTGTGATTTAAAGAGAAAATAGGCCTTTTTGAGAAAAGCTCCACTTTCTGAAATCTCACTCTCCTTCTATAGAAGAGCTCTCACTCTGCAATTCTCCCTCCCTTTTGTTCTGATGCAGTAAGTGGTGTAGGATGCTGCAAAGAGGCTAATCTGCTGACTCCTAAATTTTCAGTACTAGTTTAGAAACAGAGTTCTCCTTTATCAATCTTTGTACAGCCTATGGCATTTCTTATATTGTTCTCCTATGTTTGGAGGATCTTTTAAAAGATTACTGAAAAACATTTTTCAAAGTTTTCATGTTAAGATTTTTTTAAGGTTTTTTTCATGATAGGGTTTCTCTGTGTAGCCCTGACTGTCCTATAACTCATTCTGTAGACCAACCAGGCTGGCCTCAAAATCACAGAGATCCACCTGCCTCTGCCTCCTGAGTGCTGGGATTAAAGGTGTGTACCACCACCATCTGGCCTAATTTAGTCTTTATTTTATCAAAAGCAATACATATTTATATTCTACGGAGACAAACAGCTCTATAAGGTTTAAATGTCTGATTATCAGTTTCTATCTCTATATTTCTAAATAATATGCAATAATATCACAATGATTTTTCATTTTGTCTTCCCAGTATTAAAATAAGAATATTATCTTTAAATACCCCCTACTTACTCTCCCCATTTTTCCTATTTTAGATTAGCATTCAGCACTTATTGTATTTTATTATAATACTACTTACTGCTTAACTATATAAAATTCTATGGTTGCTTTCATTTCCTGAAATAAAACTGTATCAAATCCTCAATTGTTTTCCTTTGTTGTTGTTGTTGTTTGTTCTCAGTTTTCTGAAACTTACATCCATCACAAATTAAGACTTGGTAAATTCACTCAATCTAGAAATCAATCCTCCAGTTCTTGAATTTTCTTGACTTTGTTTTCAATTTTCTTATTTTTGTATTCTTTTCTGAGACTCCTAATATATGGATGACGGAGCTTCTGAACTCTTACTCTATTGTTCCCCACTACTCTTCTTCTTTGTCTCTGGTTTTTCATTTGTTTGTTTGTTTGTTTGTAGACTGGGTCTCCCTATGCAGCTCTGGCTGGTCCAAGAATTTACCATGTAGACAGGCTGATGTCAAATTCAGAGATCTGTTTGCCTTTGCCTCCTGAGTGCTGAGAGTAAAGACATATGCCACAATGCCTGGCCTACCCTGCCCCCACCCCTGCTTTTTTTTTTCCCTCCCCTGTTTTATTTTGTTTTCTAGAAGACAGGGTCTTGTTACATAGCTCAGGTTGACCTCAAGCCCTGAGATTTGACACCACCTTTCCTTAGCTTTCCAGGCTCCCAGCCGTTGAAAATGAACTTTTCTTATTTTCTCTGGAGCCAGGATTATGCTGCTACAAGAGCCAGCCAGTTCTGGATAAAGTAAAAACAAGAGTAAGGAGTGGTGCTTTAGGAGCTAGCTAAGACTTGGGGTACAAGTGCTCAACAATTCTCTACCTCCAAATCTCAGTTCAACCAGACCTGCTGACAAATCATGGCCTTAAAGGTAAAAATTCTAGCACATCCACCCTAAAGTAATACATAATTCTTTAAAGTCTACTTTGTTCTTTTGTGGGGTGAGAGACAAGTGTGGGAGAGTCAGAGGTAGGGAAGGCCCCAGCTGGGTTTCCCCAGCTGCTGAGACCACTGAACTTCTGGGTAAATGTTCTATCAAGGTTCACACTTGTGGTGAGAGGCCAATTCAAACCTAATGCAGTTTCAGGATGGGGAAAGGAAATCACCCTAAAAACATCAACCTCTTCTACTTTGCCCTAGAGGAGAAGGGCACCTGTCTTCCCCAATCCCTTCCGGGTGTGAATACTAAGAATTCACATTCTATTTCAGAAACGTTGCCACCTGAGGAGTAAAAGGCGAATGCATGAAAGAAACATTTTAATCCTTTCTGCGTCTCAACTATAGTTCCTCTAATTTTAGCCTTAGGAGCAAAACCCAGAAAAATCTGTCAGTATCAGTACATACACATAAGTAAGACATCCTTTTTCTTAGTTGTGGATGGGTTAAGCAGACCTTTCAGGACACTCATGTTTTCCTTACTCAAAAGAAAATGGTAGCCAGAGCTAATTCCAGGACACCTAGAGCTACACGGAGAAATCCTGTTTTGAAAAGCCATAAAAATGAACAAACAAAACAACAACAAAAAGAAAATGGTATAGAACTGCCATTCCTAATATTAATGATCATTTACCACTTCCAGAACTATGTAAAAGGCAATCAGCCAATTTCTCAAATGACAATTTGCATTTCTAGTCTGACTTTTCATGTCGTAAACTTTGGTTCTGGATATACTCATAGCATACACACTAAACAACCTCTATATTCCAATTAGGCAGCTAATACAAAAGAAATTTTATTATAGTTCCAACAGCATCAGAAATTTTTGTTTTGCATTTTTCTATAATCTGATTAACTAAAAATTATCAGGATAAACAAAATGGGACAACTGATAAGCTGAACCAAAGACCCCTCAGCAACACTTTGCTAAATGTTAGAACGTGGTGAAAATGTATCTTCCAGAAAGGAAATATTTTATAGGACCACACCCACAGTTTCATTGGGATATATTCTTAAAAACGTGCTAGGGGATATTTGTCACCATGTGAACACTATACTATATAGGTAGACAAAGCTAAATAGTACAGCCTACTTCACATCCAGGCCATACGGCATAGCTATCATCATATATATGGCCCCTGTCACCATCAGGACTATGGCTGTACTTTCTTCTCCCAGACTCCTTATCAAATAAATGCCAGGGGTTCGAGTACATAATTAGAGAACAGAACATCAGAAGAAAACCTGGGTATGTGATTTTCTATCTCTGAGCTAAATATAAATATGGTACTACCTAGTAAGCTGTGCTCAGGCATATGAGTGATTGTTCTGTTGTGGGTTTTGTGGGAGTAGGGGGAAAGTAAGAAAAAGAAGGGGAGAGAGAGGGGGAAAGAGGGAGAAAGAGGCAGAGAGAGAGAAACATTCCCTATGTGGTCTAAGCTGGTTTTGAATTTGTCATTCTCCTGTCTCAGTCTGCAAAGTGCTGTGATTACAGGGAATGTGCCACCATGACACACTTCACAAGGGGTCTCATACTTTAAGGGGTCTCAGTAGGGGCCATGCTAGAATCTAGAGAGAGAAGTGAGGACATGAAATTTTATATGGCTCATACTAGCCTGTTCTCATAAGCTGAATAGTCACAGATGAGAAAACGACAGAGAATACTCATATGCAGCAGGCCATGTGCAGAGGGCGCGCACAACTGTGTGGGAAGAGCAACTCAAATTATTACCCACGATTTGTGAGATTTTTTTTATCAGAAATATCTTTTTCCTTTTATTTTTAATTAATTAATTATTTTCCAACTTGATCACAGTTTCCCCTCCCTCCTTTCCTCAATTTCATCCCCCCAACCCTGCCCAAATCCCTATCCACTCCTCCTCCTTTCTCTTCAAAACAGGACAGGCCTCCCATGTGTATCAGCTAGCCAAGGTATATCAAGTTGCAGTAAGATTACACACCTCCTCTTCTATTAAGGCTAGACTAGGCAACCCAGTAGGAGGAAAGGGTCCCAAAAGCAGGTAACAGAATCGGAGACAGCCCCTGCTCCCACTGTTAGGAGTCCCACAAGAAGACCAACTACACAACCATAACATATGTGCAGAGAGCCTAGAGTGATGGCACATGACTTTAATCCCAGCACTTGGGAGGCAGATGCAAGTAGATCTCTCAGTCTGAGGCCAGCCTGGTCTACAGAGTGAGTTCCAGGACAGCCAAGGCTATACAAAGAAACCCTGTCTCAAGCCCCCCCTCCGAAAACTAAACTATTTAACCATCCCATAGTAACAGCTGATTTGCTAACAGACTCAAATAACTTTTCTTCAAGCAATTTAAAGTAAGTTTCTTCATACTGAAAAGATGGAAGTCTTTGATTTCCATCTTTACAGCAAGTAAGTCCACATCAAAATTACTTAACTGTATGCGGTCCATTGCTCAATAAACGATTTCCCACACTCCATTCTACTGCAAATATTTCAAGGACTCATACTTCTAACTTGCTAAGTAACCAGTAAAATGCATTTCTCATTAGTTTTCTTAGTCTAATCAAGTTCAAGCAATTCCCTACTTCAATGACTTAAAAGTTAGACTTCATTTTCACAGAAAACACTCTTTTGTGTGTATGTGAAGGAAAAAATATTGGTTTAAGGTAAGTCAAAGTTATTATAGAGTATTGATACTAAAAACTATTCACACTCATCACATATTATCATTATGGAGACTTTATCTTTGAAAGAAAAGTCAAGTTACTGTCCAGGACATTTTTCTGTGAGAAAACTAGTGTTATTTATTCCCCCAATTTCTTTCCCTCAAAAATAAGAAACAAAAATCCAAAAAGTTCTTTTGAAACTACTGTTATTCTGAGCCTTGTGGTACAGGTTTGTAATCCCAGCTAGCAGGAAAGTTGAGGTAGAAGAATCTTAAGTTCAAAACCTGCCTAGCATACAGTGTGAGATCAAGGTTAGAACTTAAAACAAAAACTCCTGGAATAATCCCAAATAAATAAAAGGGCATCAATCATAACAAAAGCAAAGAACTGATTTACTAATCTTGGGCAAACAACAACACTGCACACAAAACAAAACATGAAGTAGGTAGAAGAATGTTATTGAGCAAAACACTGCTTTTTATCCTCTTCAATTCTGCTATGAAAGAAAAGGTGTTGCTTCTGCACAGGCAAGTTCTATACCCTGAAGGAAACAATCAGCTTCACTATATTGTCTTTAGCATCCCCATTTTGCTGGGAAACTTACTTTAATGGTAATAAGCTGTCACTGTGCTGTAGCCAGATCTCACAGGCAGTTTCAAAGGAAATAGGTGAGAAAATTTAAACTATTTACTATGACGTGAAACAGTTCAGGGTAAAGGTGGTGTGTTGCACATGCATGGAGCAGAACTTTAAGGACTATCAGCCAACATACAAAAGCTGTCCTAGCTAAGATTTCTACTGCTGTGATAAAACACCATGGCCAGAAACAACTTGGGGAGAAAAGGGATTGATTCCATATCATAGTCTGTTATCAAAGGTCAGGACAGGAACTCACACAGAGCAGGAACCTGAAGTCAGGAGCTGATACAGAGGCCATGGAAGAGTGCTGCTTACTGGCTTGTTCCTCATGGCTTCCTCAGCCTGCTTTCATTTAGCACCAACACAGAGGTAGCACCATCTACAATGGGCTGTGCATTCCTACATTAATCACTAAATTAAAAATGCACCACAGGTTTGCCCACAGGTCATGGTGGTGGCATTTTCTTAACTATGATTCTTCACCAGCTTGTGTCAAGCTGACATAAAAACAAAAGCCCACTTTTTATTTTCTTTATTTTTATTGAGCTCTCCATTTTTCTCTGCTCCCCTCCCTGCCTCTCCCTTCCCCACTTCAGCCCTCCCCCAAGGT
>LOJH01033818.1:13830-32117 GCA_001685095.1 Ellobius talpinus | reverse complement strand
TCTCCTTCTCCTTCTCCTTCTCCTTCTCCTTCTCCTTCTCCTTCTCCTTCTCTTAATATCTCCACCCTAAGAACCAAGCTTTCAACACATGTCTCTCTAGGGGTCAAATGTGGAGAGCATTTCTTTCCTGAGGAGCTGGGGTATAGGCCACACAGCACGCTTGTTCACAGCTGGCCAGGGAGCAGAACACTTTCACTGTGGGCAGAATCACTGAAATCACACTGGTGGCAGGACAGGGACTTCATTGCCAACTTGTTTGGTTGGAACTGCTCATGCCTGGGCCTTGGGACACCTCACACATGAACAAGTACATGGGTACCCCTGCTCCTAGAGGGCGGTCAGTGACATTTGGAATTCAGAGAGTTTCTGATCTAAGTACGGCTGATTGTCACAGGAGAGGTACTTATGCTAAGAAATTGTTAATCATCAGCAATCCAAAGCTAACTGAACATCTTACATTCTACCTGCTAACCCCTGGTAACCCCAGTTGGTCTGTAAATCACGCCACCTGGATGCTTAGACACCTGTCTGTAAACCATGCCTCAGGGGACTAGCTGAAGACATTCTTTTAGGAAGGGGTAAGCTTGGCTACCAACCAGCCCAATGCAACCAGCAGGATGTTCATTATCCTCACACATTTTGTATGTGGAGACCCCCAACTCCAAGGTGGGGTCTTAGGAAGTGGTTGGGTCAGGCATAGGCCAGAGTCCTCATGAATGGGTCAAGTGTCTTTGTAAGAGAAGGCCAGATTCCTGGCTCTGTCTACATCATCCTGAGATACACAAAGGCTTGGTCATCTGTATGGCTCTATTAGAGCCCAGCTGTGCTAGTACCCTGCTCTTGAACTCCAATATAAAGTAATGGATCTCATTAATTAAGATTTAATGTGAGGGCATGGAAGTGCAGTTCAGTAGGTGGGCACATGTTGACGGCACACCAGACACCTGGACAAAAGCCAAATCAACAACAACAACAACAAAGAAACCCATAAAAATGAAGTCTAAGATGAGAAATAAATTTGCTTTGGTTGTAAACTACTATTTATGGTGGTGTGTTGCATCTGTCCTAATGGACAAAAGGAATCTGGAGGGAGGAAACAAAGGAGAGCCCCAAGGCAGAGGGTGGGGAGGGGACAGGGCAGCCACCAAGAGGAAGGAGTAGAGTTGGGTTAAGACTAAAGATTGACCTCTGGCCTGACAGGTGGAGAGGATCGTGACTTCTTTTTCTTAAAAATTTATGTATGTATATGCATGTATGTGTATATGTGTGTATGAGTGTTTGGCCTGCTTGTATGTTTGTGTACCATGTGTATGAAGTGCTCAAAGAATCCAGCAGAGGATATTGACTTCCCTGGGAATGGAGTTACTGATGGTTATAAGGCGCTACATGGATGCTAGGAACCAAATGAGGGTCCTCTGCAAGATCCGCAAGTGCTCTTGATAACAGTCATCTTTCCAGCCCCTCATGGTGACTTCCTGTGGATAGTGGTGGCCTCGGGGACAAGAGGCTATGGGTGAACCTGGAGTAACCATGTCAAAGCAGGTGTGCAGGGAGATACTACATAGCAGCTACTGCCCATCATCACGTCTGCAAGCATAGGCCTCTTTTCACATCTGGGGAGAGAGCGCTGTCCTCTGTGCTCTGGGGATGCTGCCCCAGAGATGCAGACAGCAGGGGATAGGCTGTGAGGCTCAATAGAGCCTCGGATTACCAGATCTGAGCTGAGGCCCAGAGAGACCCCTTTCCCCACTGACCACCCATCTCTGAGGACCACCTGGGAGGTTACCTTCTCTCTGCTTCCCTAGTACCACCTGCCTGCCCTTCTCCCATTATGATCCAATGTGACCTGACCACTGGGATCAACTACAGAGCTATGGGTAGTGGGGACAGGGGCTGAGGGCAATGACTTAATGTTAGAATCCGATTGGCAGACACTCTTCTGCTGCTGGAAGCCAGTGGCCCTGCGGGGTTGGTCCTAGCAGAGGGCACTCACTGTATGTTAGTAAGCTCTGTGTTGGGCAGCAGGAGCCCCTACCCAGAATTTGAACCTGTTCCCTGTTTCTCCCAGGCTACCTTTGTGCCTGCCCTAAGAAGACTCAGCCCCTGAAGGTCTGCAGCAATCAAGGTTGCACAGGCAATGCCCACACATGCATGTGCACACTGGGGCAGACATGCTGGCTGTCTCCTGAGTGTCACACAATATTCCAAGCTAATAAAAGGATTCTGCTCAATGGGGGGTACCTGGGGCAGACAGGTGGGCTCCATCTACCCTCGAGCAAACATCAGGTAATGAGAGCAGCACAGATTACCCTGTTTCTTTGGCCAACGCTTGGTTAAGTTGGGGCATGTGATGTTGTCTCTGTCAATGTGACAGAACCCAAGGGGCTGAAGGCTGGGTCTGAGAAAGGCATTTGAGCTGTGCTGAGGATTTGGGACATAAATTCCATGATCCTGGTTTAGTCTGCCAGTAGAAAACCAAATCTATGCACAAAACCTGGCTAAAGATACGTCTGAGATCTTAAGGTGAGAACTCATTTCTAGCAGCCACTAGGTAGGAATTCTGTTGTTTGCAAACAAGAAGTCACAGAAAAGCATTACATAGCATCACCTGGGGAGCAGCAACTGCCTTGGGTACAAGCTTCTTTTGCTGCAGGTACCTGATGATGGTGGACGATGGTGGAATATGGCGGTGGCCAGGAGTGCAGGCTTTGGTACCAGATGGCGTAGGTTTAACTTTCTGCTTTGCTTCCTCCAAGCTAAATTACCGTAAACAAATTATTTAACCTTTGTATGCCTCTGTTTGCTCATCTGTCAAATGATCTAGTATCAACCGTGCTCACTAGTGTCCCAAGTCTTTCAAACCAATCACTTGCTCACTCCCACGGTGTTGGTTTTGTAGCTAGTTACACAAGGCACCAGTTCCAGGAAGGCAGGTTGTTTAGGAGGCCGAATCCTGACCCAGGAAATGCATCAGCATTCAGCAGTGCCTTGGGAGGGAGACAGTTCCAGGATGCAAGAACATGGCTTATTCTTAAGGAGGCCACATTTATCCTACCCCAGTTGTTTGGTCAGGGGTGGGCACAAGGCCCAGGAAAAGTGGCAACCGCCAGCTGGCTACTGAGCTGAGGAAAAGTCTCCTAGGAAAACACTGCAGGCATAGGAAGGATGGGAAAGCCTGACAGTGGACCAGCCTAGCTCTTTGGCTTGTGCGATGGTTAACTCTACATATTGACTGGACCAGGTCACAATGGTAAGGCATTATTTCTGAGCGTGCCTAGGAGGGCATTTGGATTGACACACTGAGCACAGCAGATGCCTGCCCAGTGTGGGTAAGGGCCTAAATGGTCCCCAAAGGCTGAATCTCTCTGTGCTGACCACTTGATCTGGGACATCCGTGTCCAGCCCTTGGTGCTCCTAGGTCTTGGGCTGGAGTCAGCACTATTGTCTTTTGACTTACAGGCCTTCCTGGGTCTCTCTCTAGCTTGCTGGTGGCAATGTGGGACTTGTCAGCCTTCATAATCATACGGGCTTGATCCTTAAATCAAGCCCATTCCTTATCTAATTCCCCCCCGTTCCTGTTTTTTCTAGAGAACTCTAATATACCCTGGAAATAAAGATTCTACCATTGTCAATGAGAGGAGACAGAAACGATGACAGTGGTGTGCAGAGCTGCCCCACTGGTTTCTGGCACCGACGTTCCTCATGGTGAGAGACTGCAGATGTGGTTAAGTTTAGCAGGGTTGTGAGATGAGAAGAATCATCCACAGAGTGTCTGGATAGCCCCACTCTACCCGCAGGACTCTAAAGCCAGAGCTTCCCTAGCTGCAGAGAGCCAGGAGGAGACGCAGCCATGAACAACAGCAGCAAACTGGTGTCCCTCTGCAGTGAGGGTTTTCTAAACTGCTAAAGATACGCCATTAAAAGGTTGGCTTGGAGCTGGGCAGTGGTAGCACACGCCTTTAACCCCAGCACTTGGGAGGCAGAGGCAGGCCCATCTCTGTGAGTTCGAGGCTAGCCTGGTCTACAGCGTGAGTTCCAGGACAGGCAGGGCTACACAGAGAAACCCTGTCTTGAAAAACAAAACCAAACAAAACAACAACAAAAAGAGTTAGTTTGGACAGCTTAAACGGATGGCCAAAAGCTTCAACACACACTGACTTGAAGACAGAGGATGAGGCCACGATCTGTGGAATATAGGAGGCTGGAAAAAGCAAGGAAACAATCCTCACCCAGGGCCCCCAGAAGGGAATATCACCCTACCTGCTGGGGTCATTTTGGCTTCAGTTTCCCATGACTGTAACAAAATACTTGAAAAAAATGAATTTAAAAGGAAGAAAGGCTTCCAGGGTTTTGGTTCATAGTTACTTGGCCCTGTGGTTGGCCCTGCAGTGGGGTGATTTGGCACACCATCACAAAAGTATGTGATGCAGGAGGTCTGTTCACTTCATAGCATCTGGAAAACACACAGGAAAGGGGCCAATGTCTCAGGATCTCCTTGAAGGACACATCCCCAAGTACTTAACTTCCTTCTACTAGGCTCCACCTCTTAAAGAGGTTTCTGAGTAAGTCTTTAACCAATTGATTTTTGAAAAATATTCAAGTTCCAAAATATAGCACCCAGCAAGTCTTGCTTGGGTTGTGTCCTGACCTTCAGAACTATAAGACAACACATGTGTTGTTTGCATCAATTTGTTACAGCAACAACAAACAACACATACTAACACCAACAGCCCAACAGCCATGTCAGTGGTGTGATCCCTGGACTCCTGCCCAGGGGAAAACCAGCAAGGAAGCGTTTCTTTGGGCTCCAGAGACCTGAACTTGGCCCTATGAAGGTGTGAGAGTTCATTTCTAGCCCTCACTAGGTAGGAATTCCGTTGTTTTTGAACGGAAAGTCACGGTAAAGGCATCACACAGCATCCTCTGAGGAGCACTGTGCACATCTGTAGAATTCCTTCAGGGGGCCTCTCACAGCTGTGCTCTCCAAGGCGAGCTGAATGCTGGATGGAGTTGATCTGCAGTTACAGTCTATTACACCCCAAAGCTCTAAACATTGAAGTCACACTCAGGGAGGAGTGTACCCAACACCGAACCACACCCAGGGCTGCTGAAGGGGACAAACCAACCACGTGCTCACTTTGGGCACACGGCTGCAGATTACAAATACAGGTGACCCAAGACAGGCCTCTTTCCCCCCTCCCCTAAACAAAAGCAGCTGGATTTGTGGGCACAGACGAGTCTGAAAGGCAGGATGAATAAGACACGTCTCCCTTGTCTCTGTGAGTGCCCATCTGTTTCCTGGTCTGATCCTCCGGGTGGTAAGACTTTGCCTTTCTCAGGATGAGGTCCCTCTCCAGCCAGATGTTTTCTAGGACCAGCCTCCTTGGATAGCGGCCAAGCCTTCTGAAGTCACATGTAGCAGGAAAACTTTTCCCATGTCCCACTTTCTGTTTTGCCTCATTTTTCAGATACAAGGGAAATAGCCACACTAAGGAGGATATAAAAAGCAGCCCAGATGGACAAATGGGAGGGCTGGCGGGCCCAATGGTCAGCCTTCTAAAGGGTCCTAGGCAAATCTATTTATGGAATTTTTTTTCATGATTTAGAAAAATCTCAGGGAAGCAGGTGAATTAAGTTAAAATGAATTCAATTAAAGAGCCCAGAAGACTCCAAGGCCCCGAATGTATTAAGTCATTTCATTCATGAGACCAGACATAATACTATTATTAAAGGAAAAAGGAAAGACAAGGCCTTGGGGAGGTCAGGTTTCAAGTTCCTCCCCAAGGCTTTTCCTACTTATCATTGAGCTGGAAAATGCTGGAACAGACTGTTCACAAGATGGGCCACAGGCTGGGATCCTGTGGTGTTCATTCCCAGAACTGACCTCCCAGTCAGAGGGTGAGTAACCGGCCACTGGACCAATTAGCCAAGTGACCGGTATAAGCACTGCCCCTTAGGTTGAGGAATCATGAGCACAGAAACCTGCACTTGGCCCTCAAGGAGCTCAGATGGAAGCTTACACTGCCTAAGAGCAAAGCCCTTTTCACCCAGCAGAGGGAAGGTGGCTGGCGGCCCATGGCTCTGTGCTTAGGGCTGCTAAGAGCAGTCCATGCTAATTATTCATTTAATTCTGCTAACCCATGAGCCTTTTCTGTCACTGATGCTGTGGCTTAAATGTATCTCCAAAGTTCATGTGCTAGAAACTTAATGGCCAAAGTTCATCGTTAGCAGGTTTTGGAGGTGGTGTTTTTGTAGGTGATTGGGATTGAGTCATGAGGGTCAGGCTCTCCATGGTGGCCTTGGTGGCTTCAAAAGAGTTGGGGACTAGGGTTAGCATGCTTACTCTGTCTCTTCTCATCCTTTGCCAAGTCACAATGTGGCAAGAATACCTTCCCAGACACCAGTGCTGAGCTCTTAGAGGATCCAGACTTCAGAACTGAGAACAAAATAAACTTCTATTCTTTAGAAAAGTGCCCAGTTTGTGCTTGTGTGGTGGCAACAGAAACTGCCCAAGATAGCTGCATGGGGAGTCTGGGCCCAGGTTCCCCTATCTGTAAAGTGCACATGTCAAGTGGCCCAGTCATGGAACACCCATGAATGGTGCTCCATTCATGTGGAGAGCTGCATCCATAGGACAGAACTTGTTTGATGAGTCTCAGAGACCAGCAAATATGAAGATCATCCCCAAATATGGAGACCTGGCCATCTGTAAAAGGTCCACTCATCCATGAGCCAGCAGGGATGCACACATGTATACAGCCCAAGGCACTGGGCATTCAAGATGGTACAGGACAATCAGATGTTGAGCAAACCAGACCTGTTATCTCCTGGCACAACATTTCCTGCCCCTTTAGACTGAGAGGGAAATGGCAGCCCCTAAGCCGACCCAGGGTTTGATAAATCTCACCAGTGACCATTACCTTGAGCAGTTGTGGAGGCCCTCAGAAGGCCAGGCACTTGAGAGGAAAGAGAAATAAAGATTCTAGGGTGGCCTTCCTCTTCCATGGCCTGACTAGCCTATGAATATGGTGGCTTCCAGTGGATGCTTAGCGCCACCGTCATGGTCTACTCATTACATTTCCTATTACTTGCAGTCTTTGATCTTGTCATAACTTTTAACAACACTGTGTGCAGTTCCCAGGGTCCGGGCAGCCCACTTTTTCTATATTATGCACATGTGTATAGCTTGGCAGCATCCGGGTGCTGGAAGGAGATCCACAACCTGTAGCCACTGCAAGGCAGCTGCGGACGGGACTGCGAAGTGACAAGAACAAGCAGGGAGAGGGCTTTAAGCTGACTCAAAGCAAGTTTGGTGCTTTGAAAAAAAATGCTGGTCGACGTCAGTGGGTGAAAGAATCAAACTAAGATAGAAACAAAATATATTTATTAGAAATCGTACACAGTGGCACACCTTACCCTTGGGAGCCCTGTCTACCTCTGACAGTACGTCACATCTGGGCAGTGCTTGGTGCTGTCTAGTGTACTCTTGAGGGAAAGGAGGCCACAGGTATATTGAGAGCATTCAACTAATGTAGTTAAAGTCAGTGAGCTACTCAGGGTGTTCCAGTCAGAACTCCAATCTTGTTGGAGGACCTAGATGCCCAGGGGTTTCAGCAGATGCTGGAAAAAACTTCTTTTCAACCAGCTGGGGGTTCTCTCTTCCACTTGTGCCAGCAATTGGGCATCTCAAACTAGAATACTAAGGAACTGCTGGATTTGGTGAGTGGGTTTGTCCCTAAGGGTCTCAGTTCTCCATTTCCATCAGCCAGTGACAGGTTTGCAGGGGACAGAGAGGTCAGAGACTGACATGTGGCTGGTGCTCATGGGAGACAGGAAGATAATATGGCCAATATTCAATATTGCTAGATGGCTGATTGCTTTGGGATAGCCCCACACTCTCTGCCAACTAATCCCAAATTTCCAGGCTCAACTGATTCTCCTGTCTCCATCTCCAGAATAGCTGGAGCCACAGGTAGCAGCACTGTGCTAGGCAGGATGTGGGTTTCTATCTTCTAGCCATGGCTTGTATTCTGGATGGTCTACAGAAGCTGAGGAACAACTGGATGAAGAATGAGAACCAAGGACAAGTATGGATGCAGAAGTGAGAAGGACTAGGAAGATGGATGCTCCTTGGAATATTGCCACTGTGGGCAGCAGCCTTAGTGCTACCACCCGCCGTCAGTTCAGACACCACACAGTGCTGAGAACCAGACTTCTTTATGTGTCTTAACTTCTTAGGGTCTTGCATTTTACAGATCTCTTTAGCTGAGGGCAGATGGGAAGAAACATGGCTATGGAGGCCTCCAGCGTCCTCTGAATGATGGCTTGCAGAGACATAAAGAAAACAGCAAGAGCTAAGCACCAAAGCTGGGTGTGGTATCTGATCTCAGCACCCAGGAGACAGAGGCAGCAAGACCATGAGTTCAAGGCTAGCCTGGGCAACAGGAGGTCCTATTTCACAAAACCCAAAACAAAGCAAAACAAACAATAACAAAACCAAAAACCAAAACCAAAACAACCAACCAACCAAACAAACAAACAAAAACAAGAAAAAGTAAGGCACCCCCGCCGCCATGCTTCTGTTCTTAGCTGGTCAGTTTTTCACAATCATTTTTGTGACTTGGAGATCTTTCCAGACCCTGCACCTCCACATGCAGTAGTGCAGCACCTTGACAGAAAACTGGGGCTCTGTCAGTCATGCATGCCCTCTGCCTGGCAGTACCTGCATGCCATTCTCTCCAACGCCCCTGGCAAGACCTGCAGCAGTCAAGAGAAACCCCAAGCAGAATACAGACAAGAACAGATGCAGCTGGCCGGTCCACAGAGACCTGGGGCCCCAAAGTGCCTCTACTTACAGACACTGTAAGGTGTCTGGAGACCATCACGGAGGCTGCTCTGCTGAGAGCTCTCAGATTCTTAGCACCCTGAAAATAGCCAGAGACAGACCAAACTCTCATGCCTTAACTGTGGCCTCTGCTACACAGCTCCAGAGATCACCCCTGAAGAAACGACACCCAGTTGTGTGGGACAGCGTTCCTGCCCACCCTGCTGTGATGGCTGGGCAAAGCAGACTGGAGACAACTGGTGGGGGGAGGCACAGCATCAATTATGTCAACACAACGGGTATGGGAGGCAGCCCAAGTACCAGCTTTCAGAGACACATTCATCAGCAAGGAGGTTCTGAGCCCTCATCTTCCATGTGGAAATGAAGGGGCCTATTTCAGCAGCTCCTATGGGGAGAACAAGGGGCAGGGAGTAGTGTCCTCCCTCTCTGCGTGGCTGCCCATCAGTTCTGGAGAACTGTGAGCATGTACAGACTCCATCTCTGCTTTGTTCCAGTTATTCTAACTCACCTGATGCGAGAGTCAGGGATGCAGTTCCCAGAGGAGTCCCAGGGGATCGGCATTGAGCCACAGCTAAGAACTACAGACGGAGCCTACAGGTGGAGTCTGTGGCCCCACGAGGCTACGTTAGCTTGAGAATCAGTGCTGCTGCACCCAGCTGCCACTTATCAGAGCAATGGACTGGAGGGAGGGACAGAACCTAGGTCCTCCAAGGATAGGGCTGGGCCAGCAGAGTGGCTCAGACAAGCAGGCAGAGATTCATTGTAGTCATTTGCAGGGGTTGCTATGAGCGTGGTCCTTTCTGAAAGGACCAGTCCAGGGCTATTTGGCACTTAGAACAGTAATGGGTGTTTGTGCGCACCCAACTGTCTGAGAGAGGGGCACGCTCATTTGCTATGAAGTGCACATTTGTTCAAGAAAAATGGAAAGATGCTTCTAAAGCAGTGGTTCTCAACCTATGTGGGGGTCACATATCAGAATTCTATATATCAGATATTTACACTACAATTCATAACAATAGCAAAATGACGGTTATGAAGTAGCAATGAAATACTTTTATGGTTGGGGGTCACCACAGCATGAGGAACTCCCAGCATTAGGAAGGTTGGGAACCACTGGTCTAGGGCTGGGTACTCAGGGAGGGGCTGTGCTGCTTCCTAGGGAACCAATGGGGCATTGGAGGACAGAGTCACCATTACCACTCCTAATAGCTTCTTTCATTAGGCACATGTAAAAGGCCCAACAAGTACCAAGGGCCAAACCTGTTTGGAGCCAAAACATGTTTATATTTCTATCCACCCAGAATACTAAGGGACGCACCTCCCAACCTGCGGAACTGTGCAAATGTGCAGAGCTCACCATCACAGGCTGCTCCACACACATCAGAGACTCGTGTGGAGTTCTGTGTTGGGCCAAGACGTGTGTAAATGGGACTGTAAATAACAGCAGGGCAGAAGGGTCTGTGGACAGCGGTCACGGTTCTCATCAGCCAGGACATCAGTGCTGCGCTCAGGCCGTGTGGTTAAGGAGCAAGCCAGCTGGCCTCCCATGGACCCTCAGCAAGGTGCCTAAGTGCTCCTTGCACTTGGGAGAAATCAAATAGGGACAGCGAGATCTATGTCTTTAAGTCCTCAGTTACACAGAACTGGGCGTACTATTTCCCTAATCAGTGTGTTTCCAGGTTGCTAAGAAGCAAACGCTGCTTTTGTTTTTCTGTTTTGTGGAGTGTTGTTTTATTGGGGGGGGGTAGGCAGCTGGTAAGGACAGAGTTTTGAAAAAAGCAAAGCTAGAGCAGTTTTAGTAAAGGAGGAGGAAGAAGAAAATGGTGATTGAAGTGCTGTTTGTCAGTGTGTAGGCCATGTGTGGGCAGCAAATGGGACTGGCAACACTCTGGAGTCTCACAGAAGAGGGCCTGGGTTTGGAACCCAATGTGTGAGAAGCGGGGCCTGCCTCTCTAAAAACTTCCCATTGGGAACAAGGATTCCTGAGCATAGACTCCAGACATGTTTGCCTCTGAGATGGGGACACGGTGGAGCCACTTCTGCTTCTCAATGGAGTGCTGGTCCACTTGGCTTAAGCCTTCCTTGGAAATCCAAATGGCTAGATGGTGGGCACAGCAGGTATGGTGGACAGTGAGCAGGTGCTTCAGGACGAGCTTCAGGCCAAGTGGCAGCTGCTGATGCTGGGTCTTCTGCTTATGTCTCAAAGTACTTGTAGATCTGGGCCACATACTGCATCACACTCTGCCAGTCGGGCCGGTCTGTGTACAGCATCTCACTGAGCTCCTGCAGGGGAAGGGACAGCACAAGACGGACATCTCAGTCCCCTTTTACCAAGTGACTCTGATCCGGGTCAGGATTGGTACTGATTGGTACCAATCAGGATTGGTACTGATTGGTACCAATCAGGATTGGTACCTTCCACTAACAGGAACCAAAGTGTAAGCAAACACAGATCATGCTAATGTGCTGAGTTAGGCTTCTTAGCAGCTTTTCCTGGGAGGTATGTCCCTTTCAAAGACACGACTTCCTATTACTTTCATCTTTAAACACCATTACAGCTTTTTACAGTCACCTGAAATTCCACATTAGAAGATGGTTTCTGGTCTTATAATGTGCATATGAATGTAAGTCCAGTTTCTTAGGCTCCCACCACAGAGGACATGTTTTTACACATCCCGTGTCTTTCCAATGGACATTCTTGTGTAGGATTTCCCACACCACTGTACTTCCGTGGGTGTGTGCTATCTGTAGTGTCCATTCACTTCCAATACATTGCACTTTGCACTGTCAAATTAGTTCCTGGAGAGCTAGTTATGGGGTCACCACAGCCACCTTGAGCTTAAACCATGTGCTTTACTAGGGTTATTATCACTTAGCATCTGGGCTTTTCTTTCTTTGTTCTTTTTTTCCTTTCCTTTCTTTTTCGCTCCCTCTAGTTGGGTGATTTTTTTGCTATTTATTTAGTTATATTAATTTACTACCTGTTGGGGGCTAATTTTGCAAGTAAGGCCAGGCCAAATGGTGATAAAACAGGTGGGAAGGATAGGTGCCTGGCAGGATACTCCACCAAGCTCTCTAGAACACGCTTAATTATTAACGCTAGGATCGGATGTGGAGTCTTTTGTGGTTGTAACAAAACATGAGCCAGAAGCAGAGATGCAAAGGAAAAAGAAGCTGACAGAGCACATCTGTGCCTGGTAAATCCTGCCAACTAGTCACCAGAGCATATCATGATCCACCAGGAAGGGCACAAAGGAAGCAAGAGGGACCTTCCACACAATTCTGTTCAGAAAAATTTTTTAAAGAAAAAAATGAAGTCTTAGAGCAGAGATTGCTAATGACAGCAGGGACACATGATAAAGAGTGACAGAGTTCAGTGGGGAGGGAGAGGCAGGGGGGATCTCTAGGATAGCCAGGGGTACACAGAGAAACAGTGCTGATTAGGAGGCAGATGAGCTTAGAGAAGGAAGGGCAGCCCGAAGAATGCCTAGGAACTGAAGAGGGGCAGAAAACTTTCCTTTCTGTAGAGAAAGAGGTCTTCAGTTTCAGATGATTTTGAAGTACAGCTACTAGTCACAGTTTAACTCAGTCCATTTTATATTAGCAATTACTGAATCAAAAATATCTGTTACATTATTAACGCCACATCTGAAAATCTTTGAAGAAATGTTTTGCACGTTTCAAGGGGAGGGAGGTTGTCTTAGTAATAATTTCACCACACATGAGATTTACTTAAATTAACAGTTAACAGCCCAAACCCAGGTCAATATGATTCTACCAAACACACATAGAAGAACTAATATTAGTTATTCAGTCTCCAAAAATGGAAGACAAGAGAATGCTTTGCAACTCATCCTGTGAGGTCAGACTAGCCAGAGCTAGACAAAGACACTGCAAGAAAATTGTACATCAGCTTCTCAGATAAATAGACACAAAGCTACTAGCAATTTGAAAAAGAGTTAGAAAACTGAATTCATTAATCTATAAAGCATCATGATTAAATAAGGCTCGTCTAAGGAATTTAAAGCTGGCTCAATGCTTTTAAATCAACATTAGCATATTAACAGACTGAGAAAAATAAGATCAACAAACTTCAGAATCTGTTCATGACAAAAAAACAAAACAGAGAAGCTAACTTATTTTATACTCTAAAGGGTATGTACCCCCAACCCAATAGCTAAACTCACTTAATTGTGTAAGACAATGCTTTTCCCCCTCAAATCAGGACTAAGACAAAGATGGACTCTCCTACTTGTCCTGTTTAATACAATAGATGAAATTTCAGCTAATATAATAAGGCATAAAAAAGAAACAAAAAGGCGTACAGATTACAAAGGAAACAACAAAATTGGTTTTGCAGACATAGAGGTTGACAATCAAGTCTGCACACAAGGTAAGCGGGGTTCCTTTACACAGTCCCACAGACCTCAGCCACTTCCCTGTATGCCAGAAATGAAAACAGGAATTTTTAACCAGAAAAAAAATATTGTCTGTAACCCCTCCCACGTTTGTTTAGTTTTAACTTTATGTAAGTGTTTTCCCTGCATATATGTGTACACACCACATGTATGTCTGGTACCCAAGACGAGGGCATCGGACCCCCTGGAACTGAAGTTCCAGGCCATTGTGAGCTGCCCCATGAGTGCTAGGAACCAATCCTGAGTCCTCTGGAAGAGCAGCCAGTGCTCTTAACTACTAAGTCATCTCCCCATCTCCCACCCCCACTTTTAAAGCCTAAATCTAACATAATATGTACACATTTTATATGCAGAAAACTATAAAACATGGCAGAAAGAAGATATCTAAATGAGAGATATGTATTATGGTTATGAGTTTAAAGATAATATTGTTAAGATTATTAATTATTCCCAGTTTGATATATAGATATAATGTAATCCCAATCAAAATCCCAAGAAATCTCTGTTTTATTTTGTTTTTTCCCAAGACAGGGTTTCTCTGTGTAGCCCTGTCTCCCGAGTGCTGGGATTAAGGACATGTACCACCATTGCCTAGCACTCCCAGCACATCTTAATTTTTGGTAGATATTGACAAATGATTCTAAAATTTATGACTGCAAAAAATAAAACCATCTAGAAGAACAACAAAGGGGCAAGATTTCAGGTCTGGGAAAGGAGAGATAAGGATGCTTTCCTTGGCACCTGGTACTGCACTGGACAAGCAGTACAAGGCAAACAGCAAGCAAGCAACTAATGCATGCTTCACAGATCACATAAAAAGTGAATCGGAGACTGCAATGGAAGCTTTCGAAAGCTCTAGAAAAAATACAAGAGCAAATCTGAGTTTGCAACCTTGAGTTAGGTGATGAGCTTTTAACTACATATATCAAAGCACGACCTTGAAAGAAAATGAATTATAAACTGGGCCAAAATTTGAAACTTTGCTGGAAAAGATACTGCTAAGAGAATAAAAAGATAACTTTCAGACTAGGAGAGAATATCTGAAGATCAAGTATGAAAAGGACTTGTATCCAGTGTGTGTGTACGCGCGCGTGTGCTTGCATGCACGCGTGTTAAAAATTAACAATAAGAAAACAATTAGGTTTAGAAAGGGCAAAGACACCACACCAAGGAAGACAAGTGGCCAGGGAAGAACTGTGAGCAAATCGGAGCTCAGCATAGTTTTCCAGCAGAGAAACTCCGAACAACAGAGAGGGCTGTGGCCATAAAGGAGCATCAGGACTTCAGGGCCAGCCTCGATGATGCAGTGAAAGTCTGTCTCAAAAGACCCACCCCACAACAAAACTAATCAAAACAAAACACAACAAGGAGACAGGTGCTACAGAAGCAGCTAAACCCAATGACGATGACATTACTAAAGGCAAGTGACAAAACATTCTTGCTGTTAAAGCACTATAATAAAATAAAACAGTCATAGCATTTATGGATAATCCTTTGATTCTACCAGAAGATATTCACTCACCCAATGTGTGTGTGTGCATGCGTGTGTGTCTTACATGTGCATGTCATGGCATACATGTGGGGGTCAGAGAGAAACTTGCAGGAGTCAGTTCTTCCCTTCTATCATGTGGATCCCAGCGACTGAACCCAGGCCATCAGGCAAGAAACTTTACCTACCAAGCCACCTTGCTGGCCCACATGGCAGTTCCTGACAAGACACTGGAGGTGTTTTTGTTTTTCTTTTACATTTTTATGGGTGTTCTGCTTGTATTTCTGCCTGTCCACCACATGCGTGAATGGAGGTGTTGTTTTGAACAGGATATAAAGAGGAGCTCCAGGTAGCATTAAATCTAGAAGATATCTTCTTCTCCTACTCAATGCTAAGGCAGAACAAATAAAATGGAACACAAAAATTCCCCAGTCAGAATGAACATGAACTTGACTTTGAAAATACAAGATAAGAATTTCTTAGTACCTTGTTGCTGATGAACTTATAAAGAACATCAGAAATGTACCACTGGGGCAGGAGAGACAGCACAGCAGTTAGGAGCACTGGCTGCTCTTCCAGAGGACCTGGATTCAGTTCCCAGCGCCCACATGGTGACTTACAACCAACTGTACCTCCAGTTCCAAGGAATCAGATGCCATCTTCTGGCCTCCATGGGCACTAGGCGCATATGTGGTGTGAGCCCACATGTGCGTGCGTGCACACACACAAAAGGCAAAATACTCGTACCCATAAAATAAAAATAAATGAAACTAAAAAAAAAACCCTACCAAAACCCAGAAAAGCACTATGGCTTCTTCTTTTATTCATTTCTTTGCACATACTTGCTACAGTCTATGACCTGGCGCTGTTCTAAGGGCCTTTAGCGATAAAGAGAGAAGGCGCTTGTGCATCCAGGTTCACAGTAGCATTTGCCGAGAACTTAACTACAGTGGTACCGTAGTGTTTTAGTACAGACGAACAGATGAGCAGAACATGGTATAACCATATCATTTGTCTTAATGAGGAAGGAGGTTCTAACATATGGACTTTGAGGACCTTACACTATGCCACATAAGCCAAACATGAGACAGAGACAGCGGGCAAATACACTCACATGGGGTGTCTGAAACAGGTGAGCTTTCAGAGTCTGAGAGCAGAACAGTGGCGGCGGGCTGAGGGNGGGGGGGGTGAGGAGTTAATGTTTAACAGATTCGGAGTTTCGATTTTGCAAGATAAGAATTCTACACTGGGAGGGTGGCAATGATTGCTACACAGCGTGAAGGTACTTCACACCACTTAGAATGATTAAGATGGTAAAACTATGAAAAGTAGCTGACCTCACTTACCGGACTCTCAAGGCTTTTGGAGCTCCTGCTTTCGGGAGTTCAGTCTTGTGCAGTGACTACCCTACACAGGCCCTGAGTAAGTGGCGTGTTATGGACAAAGTGACTAAGGCCATAGTGAACCCTCACCAAGCCACAGACAGCTAGTTCTGGAGAACACACCAGAGCTGCTCTGAAGCAATCGCGATGATGCCACGAATGTTTGCCCAATTCTTCTGGTATGGATGATGATGTCGGCTTAAGACACCCATTTCATGGTGGCTGGGCAGGAATGTGTTCTAAAGCTCGAGGTACACAACAGAGCTTCACTTTGAAGGAATCTTCCTTGCTTATCTATTTACCCCAAAACGTGTATGTGCTTATACAGATACAGGTACTCAAAAAAAACTTATTTTTAAGACTTAATTTTAATATTTCTTAAATATGTATACATGTGTGTGTTTGAATGTAGGTTTCTGCACAAGAGTGCGGTGACTGCAGAGGCCAAAAAAGGGGTGTCAGATTCCCTGAAAGCGAAGTTAAAGATGGCTGTGAGCTGCCCAATATGGGTGCTGGGAGCGAAACTCGGGTCCTCTGCAAGAGTAGTGCACTCTTAACTGCTGAGACTTTTCTCCAGCTGGATTTTACTTCTTGAATGTTTAGCATTCTATTTTTTGAGTAAGGTTTAGAGAATACTTCTATTTGATATTTGAAGGGTATTGGTGCTGCTACTTAACTGTCCATTCTGTTTCAATTTAATATCGGCATGATATCATTTCTCCAAGTCCTCCAACCTTGGAAGGCTACAGACTTACATCTCACTGTTATTTCAGTTTATATTTTCCTGACTGTCCTTTTTTCCCTGGTTGTATGTGCATTAAAACAACAAAAAACTTTGGCCACACATAGTGTGGTGGTGCATGTCTACAAACACAGCACTTAGAAGGCAGAGGCAGGAGGATCAGAAGTTCAAGGTCATTCTCATAGTGATATCAAAGCCAGCCTTGCACTACACACACACACACACACACACACACGCACGCACACACACACGCATGCACACGCATGCACACAATACATTGGGTTACACTTGGCATTTTAAAGCTACAACCATCCTGAAATAACAACAGTAATTAATAACCTTTGGCCAGTTATACTGAAAGATTACATAAGAAGCTTCAAGAATGGGAAAGCCAATTAACAGTTGCTTAATGAGATTTTCATTGCTGTTGTAAACAAGAAGCCCAGAAGTAGATTCCAGATTGGTTACCACTAAGTGTTGTCTCTTTTTTCCACTCCACAATATTTATTTATATTTTATTTTTGAGGTAGGGTTTCATGTAGCCTACAATGGCCTCAAACTTGCTGTATTAGTTGGCTTTTCCATTCTAGAAACTAAATACACATTAACCAATAAACATTCTATCCTGTTTTTCAACCCTTTATTGTCTATTCAGCCTGTGGGCTGGTTTCCTTATGTTGACTGTGAATTCATCATCTTTCTCCTTTGCTACAGCTAACCAGTTTGGCAACCCATCCATGGCTTTTTCCCCCCTCCAAATTTTCATTTCTAGTAGCTTTGTGTAACCTTCCTGGTGGCAACAAAAATATTCTAAAAAGATCCTGTGCTGGTCTCTTTGGATATTGGCCTATTTAAACATTGACCCCAAGGAATTGTAATATCTCCAGAAATCTCTTGCTGGGACAAGGGAAGGATGGAGGCTGGCACCAGCAGCAGGAGGAGGAGCTTGTCTTGGTGAACTATCCCTACAAGTCTGTCAACTTGTGAGACCACCTGGCGGGAGACTGACACTAGGCAGTGACGGGTACTGATTGGCAGGAGGACATGCCAGGACTGCTTAATTATATGTCTCTTGCACTCTGTCTAAGCCTCTTGTCAGGGCCCTGAAGATGAACTGGGAGTGTTTGTGTAGGAGTCACGGGGCCTCTATGTCCCCAGTATGGCCACATTGTATAAATCCCCCGTTTCCCTGCATTCATGATTATTTATCTGTTTAACTGGCTTCCTGAGGATGGTCAAGCTTAGCTTGTTAGGGCTGGGAGGGCTGAGGCTCTGACACTAACAACTCCAGGAACAGACTTGAGTCTTTTCTAAATCTCCCTCCCTTGTATTTATAGCATTATGACCCTCCCTCTTCATCTTCTTTGTTCTCTCTCTCTCTCTCTCTCTCTCTCTCTCTCTCTCTCTCTCT
>LOJH01033817.1:0-16185 GCA_001685095.1 Ellobius talpinus | reverse complement strand
CATTTCTATTAATCTGTATATCACCATGTGGCAGTGGCTTACCAGGAAAGATTCTAACCAAGGTCTGTCTCAGGCGGAGAATCCATGGCTTCTCTCTCCTGACTCTGCCTTTCTTCTTCCCAGCATTCAGTTCTGTCTTCCCTGCCTACCTAAGTTCTGCCCTATCAGCTAGGCCGAGGCAGTTTCTTTATTCATTAACCAATGAAAGCAACATACAAACAGAAGGACCTCCTACACTAAATGGATACCAATTTTAGTGATGTCACAGTTGATCAGTGGTTCAGATGTTATTATTTTGATCCCACCATTATAAAACTTATTATCAACTTTCACCTGATGGTTTCTGAATACCTGGAACCTATTATTTTGTTAGCAGTTGTATTTTTTTTCTAATTTTGCTACCCTTTCTGAATTTATTATGTCAAATTATTCTATAAAAGAAATTGTCTGGATATAGCTGGGTAAGAGAGCATTTGCTTAGCATGGGCAATTTTAATCTCTAGTGCTGAAAAATGAAAATAAAAATAAATTATTATTTATCATTATTTGGTTACATGAAATAGAAGTTGTTTGGCAAAGGGAAGATAAATATTTGATTATTTTCTTTTTTAAAGTTTTGAAGAGTAATGACTTGAAAGCAGGTAGTAACTGTAATAATGACCAATATTTCTCTTCTTTCTTTCAACAAGAGGAATTGATGGACTCTTTAGTCTGTCTGCAAGAAAAAACACTTGCCTCCAAGTGACTACCTGAATTCAATACCTAGGACCCACATGTCCCAAAGGAGAAAACTGATCCCCAGATTGTCTTCTGACCCCCACATGTGTGCTGTGGTGTGTGTGTGTGTGTGTGTGTGTGTGCATGTGTACAATAAGTACAATTTGTGAAAAAATTTAAAGAAGATGCCCCAATGCCATCTCCTGTATCTTCTGTCCCAGACTTGAATCACTAATTTCCTACTGAATAGCTCTGATTCCTTAAGTGAGAATTAATATTTTGAGATCACAATTTGGGCACTAAAGTTTCCACTGTTAGTGGGCTCACATTGTTTTTTTAGTATACATATCCAGAGAATGGATATTTTTAAAGGAAAAATGAGTTCATTGTAATACCTTTAACTAAAATGCTATAGGATTTGTATTTTAAACTTCAAGTTTTATCTGGTTTGATATTTGGTACATAGCAACAATAACAAACTGCATAGTATTCTTACTGTAGGATAAGGCAAGTCAAATTGGATTGCAAGTTTTATTAATAGCCTTTTTGTGTTCTTATCAGATCAGTATTGTGCTGAAGTTAACACATTTACCAGCCCTGCCAAGTTATAGTCTTGACCTTTGTGAGTTTCCACTTAGTTATTCATCTCGGAGATTTTATATGATGCAAGGAATTGTGATTGCAATGACAACTGTAACCAAGTACACACAAGGTGCAAGATTCCTCTGCTCAGATGAAGTCTGCCCTCTTTCCAAAGGTCTGTGTTCAAATGGGAAATGAGAAGCCAAACTGTTTCCTACCAAACCATATTTAAATTGGTGACTGATCAAAGTGTTATAAACAGAGATATTTTGGTGTCTCCTACCACTTCTATGTTTACTGTGCATAATCTTGAAACAGTCTTTTCCTGCACTCCACAGTTTAATCAGTGTTACATTATCCTAGAAGAACGAATGAGAACTGTTTGCTCATGCAGTTCCTCTGTGTTTGAGGTCTAACCTAGTCAGCCCTTTTTTTCTGTGAGACATCTTTCCCACTGACCCTCAAAGCTGGTTGAGTTGGATGCTTCCTCTCTCCACTCTGAACTCTGCAAATGATGCCATATACTGAAATTATGTTTCTCACTGCCACATACAGAAACTGTGTGTTTAAATGTCCATGTTACTAGTGCCTTAGCACAGTGCTTGGAAAGAAACAGCCATGTTGCTAGCACTTGGGAGGCTGAGATGGGGTTCATGTCACACCAGGGCTACATAGTAACAACCCGTCCAAATAAGTAAAGCATGCAATAAACATTAACTGGTAGTTTAAATGATTGAAATAGCTAAATCTGAGAGCAGTTTAGCTCACCACTGTTTTCTTTCAGGATTTCAGTATATAAGAGTCCATGTGCCCGGTGCTACCGAATCTGCAACAGTAAGAAATGACTTTTTGTGCAGTCTGTGCTCATCTTCACTTCAAGAAGACAGAAAATTTAGAGTACTTGGTGGTAAAAAAGAATTACCATTTTGTGATAATTTTCAAAACAGTCTCTTGTATTTTAATAGGAAACTTAAACTGAGTATGTATTCTACTAACAATATTTTTGTTCTTTACCTTAAGATAAGCAGATAGTTGAAATCATTACCACAAAAGCGCTTCATGCTTTTCAAGGAGATTGTAAAAAACATCCATTTAGGTTTCAGTCACTTAGTATTTTCCTAAGAGGTATGTAAAATTCTGTTTAAATTCACAACAATTTGCTATAAAATATAGAATCTTGTTTATGCTCACATATAGTCATATTGACAGCGTAAGAATGGAAAGTCACTTTCTTTTTTCTTTTATTTATTCTTATTTCATACATTACATTCTGACTTCAGCCTCCCCTCCCTAAACTCCTCCCAGTTCCCCTATTTCCCCTGCCCCCCAGTTCTACTCCTCCTCTGTTTTCCTTCATAAAAGAGCAGGCCTCCCAGGGATATCAACCAAACACAGCATAACAAGTTACAATAAAACTTGGCACAAAGCCTAATATCAAGGCTGGACAAGGTAACCCAATAGGAGGAAAAGGGTCACAAGAGAAAGCAAAAGAGTCAGAGACAGCCCCACTCTAGTCAGCACCAGAGTATGCAAAAAAAATCCACAAATGCTCTGAGGGCTAGACTTTTCTAGCTGATGGGTAAATAAGGAAAAACATGCTTTCTGATGGTAACTTTCTCTTTTACTTCATCTTAAATAATCCTCTCTGAGAATCTCTGTCTCTACACAGCTACATTCTTTACATACAGCTACATGTCTCTCTTTACATACATACATCTCCATGCATGTAGCCTAAATGGTTAGGGTTCTCAGAAAGTAAATAGTTGGCTGAACCTTGAGCTTGTAACATAAACTGAGGCTGGGACTGTGTGACAACAGTCAATTGCTAAGAGAGTTATGGCTACTAAAGTTGCTTCAGGCTCTGACCTTGAATTAGCAACAAACACCTGGGAAAATTACCTCATGTATTTTTCTCTAGGGGCAACCATCGATATTCATCTCCTGGAGCAACCAGTCTGCTTTGAATTTGTTCTGAAGTCTAAAATTAGCTGTCTTTGTGACCAAGGAAACTATTGCTTTCCTATTTCAGTCTGAATAATGAAAAATATCATAGTGTTGTTTCTATTCCTCAGGTTAAGCAGAAATCACCTTCCTGACCATTCACAGCTATATGTGCCCAATAGATGGAACACATACATGAGCTAAACACACAAGCAGTGGGAAAACACCCATAGCAGTTCTTAGGGAAGGAATGAAGTGGTACATGAGAGAACTTACAGACAGGAGCAGTCGGTTTCCACAGCCAGTGACCCCACGGACTTTCCCTAATGGGGCTGCCCACAGAGTCATTTGTCTGGTGGGTCGGCCTGCTGAGCACTAGTTGTCACCTGCTGAATACTCCCATGGCAGCTCTCAGCACCCCACTCCAGTCGTCTTTATTAGGAGTTGCCAAGTTCCAGGGTCATGGCCTCTTTATAGTAATGATATCACACTGTTCTATATGTGTGTACTTTGTGTTCATATTAGAATATGGAGCCAGGTATGGCAGTGTGTGCTTTTAATCCCATGCTCAGGGGCACTCATGAGTTCAAGGCCAGCCTAATCTACATAGCAAGTTCCAGGCCAGCCATATCTACACAGTGAGACGCCATCTCAAAAGAAATGTATTAAGATATGAACATCATAAAAGAAGAGATTTGGGATTTTGCTGCACATAGTAAATATTTGTTAAAGATGAGAATGACATTCACGTATGACTATTTACTGAGAACTGATGGATAAGTACAAGGCACTACGTGTCTGCCATGGAGCAGGACATCACTCACAGGATCAGGCACTGAGGGAAGAAGCTAGAGCTGTGACAAAAAATGGAGCTTTACCTTTTTCATTAAGCTAAAAATTGAGAAATTAGAAGTATTTGTTTAGAGAGATGACTCTTGTAATTCTGTATCCTTTGTTGTGTTTTTTCATTGTTTGGTTAGCTTGAGATGTTCAGTGCTTGTGTTCAGGTGTGAGAGGAGAGGTAAGGAAGAGAAAGGGTGTGTGTGTGTGTCTGTGTGTGTTTCTGTGTGTGTGTGTCTGTGTGTGTGTGTGTGTGGTATTTGTAGTATATGTGCTTGTTCCTGTGACCATGTACATCTCAATACTGTAGATCCTACAGATCTCTCTCACCTGTTCTTGAAACAGGGTCTCTCATAGAATGTGGTGCTCATCCAGTGGGCTAGGCTGGCCCATGAGCTCCAGGAATGGCCTGTCTCCCCACTATACCACTTAGCACTGAGGTTACAGATGTGATCAGCCCAATACAGTGCATGGTAGGCATTCTGTGCTGCCGTGCCCAGCTTATTTACATTCTTTAGCATTTAACCAAAAGATGTTTTATCTTGTACAGAATGGTATTTTTTCCTCTTGACTGCATTATTGGTGATATTTAATTAACCTAGTTTCTGTATCACATGCCTCTTGAAGTTACTTCATATTACTTATAAATATCAACATATATCAGCAATAAAATGGCCTTTGTTTCCATTATTGGTCCATTGCATATGGATACCATACTGAACAAAAGTAACTTGGCTACTGAATTGTCACTGGTTCCAGACGTGTGAGCCATACAATGATATGCAATTTTCATTTAGTAAATGCTATTTTCTTTTGTGTTTAATAACCATAGATGAACTAGTGAATAAAATGAAAATAGGAAATGAATATAAAATTATTGGAATTCCAGTCTGTATCAAAACTTCACAAACTGCTCTCTGTGTAGAAGCAAATAGTATCACTCCTTACACAGCAAAAGGTAAGCTAAAGCATATATGTTAATATATATGTTAAAGTCCATGAATTCAGCAAACAGTGTTGCTTACCTTTGTGCTAGACCCTTTCCTAAGCAGTAGAAACATAGTAAAACAATATCAGGCTTTCTCCTCTTAATTTGTATGGTAGGTGGTCAGTCAGATGGCCACTAAGCTAAGTGTGGGGATGCACACATATGTAACCCCAGCACTTGAGAGGCTGAGAGGCTGAGCACAAGCTTAGACCAGCCTCAGCTGCACAATGAGATGCCGCTCACCTGGAGTTATATAGCAGGGCTCTACCTCCAAATAAAAGACACAAAACTATCCAGTGTGACAACCCTGCATCCAAGTGTCATTAAGGAAGGAAATAATGTGATTACAATCTTGATGGAATTGAGGACCTTTCTTGAACTAAATCTTACACTGACTTTTTGTAAGTTAACAGTGAGAAAACTGTTTCTGACATTTTTCTGAGCATGGTAGTATATACAAGTCTAGTGCTTGGTGGCAGAAGCAGGAGGATCATGAGTTGTAAACGGAGACTGCACATTCGTTTCCTTGCTGCCCAGACCCAAATAATCACACAGAAACTCTATTAATTACAACACTGTTCAGCTGATGGCTCAGGCGTATTCCTAGCTAGCTCTTACATCTTAAATTAACCCATTTTTATTAGTCTAGTTTATTAGCACGACCACCAATCACAACATTATAAAATTTGAGTATGGCACATTGGAAGAACTATATTTTGATATTATTTTGGACAAATGGAATCAAATATCCATTATTTTTATTTTCTTTCAGTTCCTTCAGGAATTAGTGACAACTTTAGGTGTCTCCTGTCCTTGACTTCTGCCTCATGTTGGAAATTCACGGCAGTACTTGCCAATGTCTTTGCATCACAGATCGTTCCTCCTGGGACTTACAATTTGCTCAAACTCTGTTTGTTGATGAGTCTAGTACAGACAAGCGACTGCAACAGGGACCCACAAGACTGCTTGGATATTTTAATTATAACCACTGACACTCTGCTTGTAGATAGGTAAGATGTGTGCCAGGAATCTCTCAAATTATATATTGCTCACAGATTTGTAAATTGTAAATTCTTTCTACTGATATTACTATGATTATTTAGAATTCATCTAAATACTAAAATGTTTAAATAGTTATTAAGAAAGTTCAAAGCTTTTAAAACATGCATTTAGAACTGAAATATTTGGTTTTAATATTTGAAGACTCTAACTTCAAAATTCCAACCATTTCCCCAGTCAGACCCTTACAAATGAGTCCCTAGGCTTCCTTGCCCCACACTCTTTAACTCAAGATTTCGCTTTGATCTTCAAATGATCTTCCATCTAGGATTCAGCAGCCATTTTCTTATTTTTCTGACAGATTCCATTCAGTGACACAGGTTCCCTATATATGAATAAAGCTGTAAAATTCCCTCCAGTTTTCTTGGGGGTGAGGTCACTCTCCTGACTTGGGACAAGCGCCAATTTACTAAATGCCTTTAAAGAAAGTCACTCATAGATGGGAAGAGGCTCCTTAGAGCCAGGGTGCTACTGTGAAGCTAAAGATGTTTATGGAATTAAAGCTTTGTAAATTCAAATTAGCATTAACTTATTTAAGTAGATAATTTTTGGCTAAAATTAAATCATCGCTTGCAATGTCACTATGTTATGAAATGCAACAGACTGTATAAATTCATTCTTGCCCTGACCACTCAAACTGCTTCCCTCAGGCTCACTAACTTTGGGGAGTATAGAGCTTGTTCAGTTTTACTTCTAGTACATAGAAAAAGTTATTTTAATGAGGTAAAATTTGCATTTCTTTAATTGTCAGTAATAATCATGATTTAGGGCTTATTAAACACATTTTATCAACTTCCTATTTTTAATCATTCTTAATTTTCTATTGTATTATTTCTTTCTTATTGATTGGTGATGTCTATTATAAATTAAAACCTTTTTCCTGTTTTCCTGTTTGTCATCAACCTTTGGGGGCTATTTTATTTTTTATTTTTTTTGAGAAAGGGCTTCTTTGTGTAACAGCCCTGGCTGTCCTGGAACTCACTCTGTAGACCAGGCTGGCCTCAAACTTACGGAGATTTGCTTTCATTGCCTCCCAAGTACTGGGATTAAAGGCATGTGCCCATCACTCTCCAACATCAACCTTTGTTTTTCTTATGACATTTTAGATTATGAGAAATTTGTTTATTTGGTTAATTGGTGTTAGATAAAATTTTATATAGTGATATAATAAGATCTTATCATGATTATTTTTAAAGGTTATTTGTATTTTATGTATATGAGTGGTTTGTCTGTATGCATGCCTGCACACTAGAAGAGGGCATTGGATCCCATTATAGATGGTTGTAGGCCACCTTGTGGTTGCTGGGAATTGAACTCAGGACCTTTGGAAGCACAGAGCAGTCAGTGCTCTTAATTTCTGAGCCATCTCTCCAGCCCACATTATCATTATTATTGAAAAACAATGAGTTTGACAGATTTTTCTAGTTTGCTTTACATTGCTGTGATAGACACCATGACCTAAAAGCACACCTTGGAGGAGGAAAGGGTTTATTTCAGCTTACATGTTACAGTCCATCACTGAAGGATGTCATGGCAGAAGCTCAAGGAGCCAAAAAGACCACTGATTACTGACTTGCTTTCTGTAGTTTGCTCAGTTATCTTTCTTATACAACCCAGGACCACCACAGTGGCTAGGCCTTCCTACATCAATCATTAATCAAGAATATATCTGCCAAATACGCCCACAGACCAATCTGATGGAGGCAGTTCCTCAGGAAAGGTTTCCTCTTCCCAGATGACAATAGTTTGTGTCAGGTTGACAAAAAACTACCCAGCACACAAATGTATATACCTTTATAAACCACACTCATAATAAACAACATTCTTATCGCTCTGATAATTTATTTCAGTCTTTTATTTCTTATAACCATAAGATAATTTTCCTGCTTCTTTCTTTTCTTTCCTTTTCATCTTCCTTTCCTTTTCTTTTCTTTTTTCTTTTCCAAGACAGATATTCTCTGTGTAGTCCTGGCTTTCCTGGAACTCTCACTCTGTAGACCAGGCTGGCCTCGAACTCATAGATCTGCCTCCCAGGTGATGGGATTAAAAGGATGCACCATCATGCCTATCTAATTTTCTTCTTCTTGAACTTGACATTAACAAGTGTTCTCTTCTGAGTACAGTCATCTTGTTCATGTGTTTTTAGGATTGATTTGCTTGTATGAGTCAGTAGTTTGACATTTTATTGAGGAGTCCCTTAATATGAGTATGTGCAATGTTTTTATTCTTCTCCTGATGATGGATATCTGAGTTGTGCATGTGTGGCTATTATAAATGAAATTCTGACTATTTTAACTTTTTTATTGATAGGAATCAATCCCAGGGCTTGATGTGTAGTAGACAAACCCTCTACCACTGAGCTGCATGCCCATCCCTGCTGTAACATTCTTGTATAATTTTGTGGAGTGTTTCATTTTCTTGGATAAAGACCTGGAATAGCATTGCTGGGATGTAAGGTTGATGCACATTTAATTCTATAACAAACCATCAAATGGTTTTCAAAACTGCTTTGGCCATTTTACATTTCCGCCAACAATGTAAGGATTTTCTTTGTCTCTATCCTTATCAATATTTAGTGTTGTTGGTCTTTTTTATATGAGCCCTTGCAGTACAAGTGAAGTGGTACCTCAGGACTCCAACCAGCATTTCTCTAATGTCTGCTGAGTTAAGTTGTTCTTCATGTGTTTACTGACCACTTGCATGTTGTGTTTGTGTTTGCTCACTTTTTAGGTAAGTTGTTTAGATGCACTTCTGGTCCATGAGCAGACTGAGATTTCTTCTCCAAAATCTTGCTATTTATGGGTTTCCTGAAACATGTCTGTGATGGGCAGACACTTGAACTTTGAGGAAGCCCAATTTATTTTCTCTTATGTTTCATGTTTTCTGGGTTCCAGTTAGGAAATTTTTGCCTACCTGAAGGCCGTGAAAATTTCCTGTTTTCCTTCTAGAAGTATAATATTTTGGCCTTTTGTCAGGTCTCTTCTCTATAATGCATTAATGTTGTGGGAGGAGTGCACATCCCACAGAATATGGGGGGGTCAGAGGGCACGTGGGTCAGAGGGCATGTGGGGTCAGAGGGCAACTCTGTTGGTGTTATCTCCTTGCACCTTAGCATGTGTTTCAGGGATTGAACTCAAGTTGCCAGGCAAGTATCTTTACCCACTAAACTGTCTGACTGGCCCTTGAGTTAACATTGTACGTAGTATAGAGTGTAGGGAAAATTGATGTTTTTCCTATGCAGTTTCATTAGTTAGAAGACTTTATTTAATGATTCTATTACCATGTTTGTCAAACTAAGTATAAATCTATTTGAACTTTATTTTCTGTTTCAATTTTTTGTCTTATACTTAGGCCAGTACTACACAGTCCTGATTATTCAGTCTTGAAGTCAGGCAAGGCAACATATTAAGATCTTGTCTCAAAATGTAAGATACTTTGTAACATGAGGGCCTGCTTGTTGTGGTTTCTGTCCTGCCCAGTTCCCACAGGCAATAACTCCCAAAGAAATTTATACAGAAGTCTATATTAATTATAAACTGATTCGCCCATTAGCTCAGGCTTCTTATTAACTTTTATTAACTCTTATAACTTATATTATTATAGTATATGTTAGCCACATGGCCCAGTACCTTTTTTGGCGGGGTAGATCACATCTTGCTTCTTCTGTGATCTGGGCAAGATTGCGGAAAGAGCTTCCTTCTTCCCAGAATTCTCCTGTTCTCTTTTCCCCACCTCTACTTCCTGTCTGCTTGTCCTGCCTATACTTCCTGCCTGGCTACTGGCCAATCAGCATTTATTTAAAACATAATTGACAGAATATAGAATTGTCCTACACCAATACTTGCCAGATAATGGTAGCCCAAGCCTTTAATCCCAGCACTCGGGAGGCAGAGGCAGGAGATCTCTTTGAGTTCAAGACCAGCCTGGTCTACAAAGTGAGTTCCAGGACAGCTAGGGCTGTTAAATAGAGAAACCCTATCTCAAAAAGCCAAGATAAAACAGTTGTATACCACCTCTAAAAATCCTATTTTAAGTAGTTGAAGAGTAGAAGTGGGTATTAAAATTTGTTTTAAAATTAAAAAATCCCTCCCTATGTGAATTAAATATGATTCACAGCTTAGAACCATTGCTCATTTCAGTTAGAAATGTTCCTAAGTCCTCTGTTACATACTCTGACTAATGTTTAAAGCCTTTGTGATGCTGTATCCTCTGAACCCATGCTCTGGCATCTGCCTATCTACATCTAGGAACACTACTTGGGTCTTTTTGCATTGCATGTCTGTGTCTGTTCATCATAGATGGTTGCATCAAAAAGCTACAGTTTTTGTGGTAAGGATTTTAAAGAAGCCACATTACACAGGCTTTTCACTGCTATGGTAAGTACACAAGAAAACCAATTTTCAAAGGACAAAAGATTTATTTTTGCTCACAGTGTTTATCCTCTACACATTCCATTGCTGTAGACCAATGGTGAGACACTATGTGATGGCAGAGAAAACAGCTCAGCTTTCGGCAGACAGGAGCTAGAGGAAGAGAGACAGGGAAGGGCCCAAGACATGGTCTATTTTTTCAGGGGATGCCTATAGTGACCCATTTACTAAAGAGGCCCCACCTCCTAAATCTGCCATTATACTGTGGATCTATGGAGGTGAATCCATTGATCAGGTAAGAGCCACCAGGAGCCATACACTTCACCTAAGCCCATAATCTAACCAACCCCAACACATGAGTGCTTGGAGGATGTCTCAGATTCACCATAACACTAAACTAAGGTAACATTACTTTCTCAGAATTTGTATTTGAGAGTTGAAGGCATTTAAGCAGTTAGCAATAATATTAAAAACAAAAAAGAAGGTGTAGCAGGAGTTTTCATGGTACAGAAACAGCAGGAAAAGACAAGATAGGACACTGACAAACCTAAGGGACAAATCTGGAGTATATAAAAGAAAATTCTCTAAAATGACAATCCAGTTCAAATATTGCCTTCCTATAGCTTTCTCTGATCCCTTCTAAGAGGCATAATACTCCCCTCTGGGAATCCTAAGAAGTTATTTTAGAATTATCCCATTGTAAGTTATTTCTCTAAGTAAATTGTCCAGATAAAATACAAACTTTCATATATGTAGTGATAGATAGACATTGTATTGAGTTAAACTTAAACAATGTTTCTGACATGTAATGAACTCTGAAAATCAATTATTAATTAAGCATCATCAATGGATAATTTGTTTTTCCCTAGACTTTTGAATTATAGTGTGACTTTTATCTCTCGTGGTATACGTCACCCAGTCTCTACTGAAGTTTTTCCTACTGTGTCTAGAAATAAATATGGAACTGGAGCAGTGAGCATTCAAGCCGGCAGTGCTTTGCTAGCTAAGGGTGGGGTCTGCTTCATAGGAGACCTGACATCACATAAGAAAGAGAAACTCGAACAGCTTCAGTCAGGTAAACAACCCTTTCTCAGATTATTCTTCCTGTTTAACCTCACCTTACCAGTACCAAGGAGTCATTTAACAGATGAGATGGCACCGCACAGGGCTTAAATGATAAAAATTAGAAGAAGGAAAAAAAGCCAGGCGGTGGTGTGCACGCCTTTAATCCCAGCACTCGGGAGGCAGAGGCAGGTGGATCTCTGTGAATTCAAGGCCAGCCTGGCCTACAGGTCTACAGAGTGAGTTCCAGGATTTGTTTCATAGCTACTGAGAAACCCTGTCTAAAAATCCAAAAGAGGGGAGGGGGAATTAGGCTAAATGCCATTTCTCACTTCAACTTTAGAAATAAAATAAGAATTTAATTTGCAAATGCATTGTTTTATCCTTTACTCTGAGTTCTAATACATGACTTTCTTTTGGGCCAATTTTCTTTCTTTTTGTCTTATTGCATTATCCAAGACTTTTAGCACAATGTGGAAAAGAGTTGTTCTGATCTTCAGGTTTCTAACTGTTAAGTGTAATGCCAGCTGTGGGGTATTTGCTGTTGTTTTAACTTGAAAACCTATGATGAAGAGATTTCCTTCTATTCCTACTTTGCCAAGACATTTTATTATGAATCAGTTTGGGATTTTGTCAGATCTTGGTTCTTACATCTAATAATTTGATTGTGTGGTTTTTCTGCTTTACTCTATTGATGCAATAATTTATATTGATTTTGTTTGGGGTTTTTGCTGTTTTATTTTATGACTGACTATGAATGTTTTGCTGATCACCACTTGTGTGCCTGGTGCTCCCAGAACCCAGAAGAAGGCATTGGATCCCCTGGAGCTGGATTTCCAGGCAGTTGTGAGCCACCATGTTGGTTGTGGGAACCAAATCCAGGTGTTCTGGAAGAGCAGCCAGTCTCTTAACCACGTAGCCATCCCTCAAGCTCCACATTGATTAGTTTTGAATACTGTACTGGCATAGCATATCTGAGACAGGTCCTGATTAATCAGAGTGCGAACTTTCTGGCCTATGTGCATATTGGACAGTCCAACCTAGCAAAGAAATCTGCTTGATAAATAAATGCATCAACTAGATGTCATTGATAGAACACTTGATAGTTTACAGGAAGCCACACTCAACCAAAATCACTTCCCCAACTCCTGTTTTACTTAGTTTTAAATTTAAGAAATGTCTCACACAGGACAGAAGCAAATCCCCCCTAGAGAGGAAGTGTGTCTTTGAAATCTCTTGGTTCTTGTCCTTATTGGAAATTTTGAAGGTTTCAGTAAACACTGTCAGACCATGGGAAGGAGGACTTTGTTTAGGGAGAGTCTGACACTTCCTATCAGTGTATACAGCAGCTAAGTAGCAGCCTGCTACAGAATAGTCTTACTTTAGCTGGTGTATTAGTTACTTGGCCTCTTGCTGCAACACAACACCTAACAAAAACAACTACAAAAGGAAGGGTCTGTTTTGGCTCTCAGTTTAGGGTATGGTCCAGCCAGCCAGGGAAAGAAGACGGCAGCTCATGGCAGCACTTTGCATCCATAGTCAGAAAGCAGAGAGGTGTTTATGCTCAGCTTGCTTTCTATGTTCCTTTCCAGTTACTCAGTTGTGTGCATACATAAACGTAGTGGTTTGAGTGAGAATGGCCCCATAGGCTCACACATTTGAATGTTTGGCCCCTGGTTGGTAAACTATTTAGGAAAGATCAGGAGGTGTGTTTTGTTGGAAGAGGCGTGTCACTTGGGGTAGACTTTGAGGTTTCAACAGGCCAGGCCCAGTCTCACACAGTCTCCCTGCCTCCTGCCTGCTGGCCAGGATGTAAGCTCTCAGCAGGCTTGCCTGCAGCCTGCTGCCATACTCCCAGCCACGATCATGGGCTAATCCTCTGGAATTGTAAGCCAGCCCCAGTTAAAAAGCTTTCTTCTATGAGCTGCCTTGGTCACAGCGTCCCTTCGCCGCAATAGTGAATTAAGTAATTAACAGTAACTAAGACATGTGGGATGTGTGCAGAATACAGAAAGTTTCCACAAATCAGTAACTTAAAAAACAAACCTCTTAGGCTCAGTGGTAGAGTGCATGTTTTTATAACTTTAGGCTGGGGATGTAACTTAACTGATAGAGAGCTTGCCTAGAAAACCCTAGGTTTGGTCCCCAGCACCACGTACAAAAAATAATTTTTAAAATAACTTTAACTTTGAAGTTGTATATTGCAAGGAAATTCAGTGAGACGGAGGAAACACATCCATGTATGCATTTACCTTCTTAGAGCATTTGCAGTCTCTCTGGAGCCTTCCTGACACAATCTGCTCTCATTTCAGTTCTCAGTGACTTTTTATTAGTTGTTGATGAACTGCATCAACATCGACCTCAGTCCAATCCCTTCCCTTCCCTCCCTTCACCATGAGCCACAGTCAGTCCACGTGTAGGCAAATTTTTCTTTGGGCCACCAGCTCACAGATAATGACAGAAGATTTATGGTTGATTATGAAAGCTCAGCCGATATCTTAGGCTTGTTTTGAGCTAACTCTTATAACTTAAATTAACCCATTTCTATCAATCCATGTGCTGCCCCTAGGCTCACTTACACCATCTGAACACAGTCCATCCTGATTTTCTGCTTCCTCTGTGTCTTCCCATGTCTCCACCCTTCTCCTTCCCAGTGTCCTCCATGCCTGGAAATCCTGCCTACTTATTGGTCATTCAGCTTTTATTAAACCAATCAGAATGACACTTCTTCACAGTGTTCAAAAATGATTATTCCACAGTATCCAATCCCTTACCCTTCCTTATCATGAATGCAGTTCATATCCTTATCATCTTTGACTGAAAAAAGAGGCTCTGCTGTCCATTTGAATCAAATCATTTCCTACAGAGTAGAGATTTTCTATTCTGGACATTTCATATAAATAAATAAATCCTTTAATATCTGGCCATCTGTGACTGCCTTCTTTAATTTAGCAAAAAAATATAGTTTATTTCATCCATGTCATAACTTGTATCAGTATTTCATTTTTTCAGTTGAGCAAAGTTGTTACTTAAGCTAAGCATGGTGCAGACACCTATGTCAGCACTCTGGGAGCTAAGGTGGAAGGGTCCTGAGTTTAAGATCAGTCTGGGATACATAGTGAGTCTGAGGCCAACCTGAGCTACCTAGAAAGACTCTTCTAGAAACCATACAAAAATGATGGTGAGATGGCTCAGTGGGTAAAGGTGCTTGACACCTGCCCAGTGACCTGGGTTTGATACCTAGGAACAGATGCTATAAAGAAGGAATTGACTCCCTCAAGTATTCCTCTGACTTACACACACACACAAACTATGACCTGCACATAAGTGTGCTTGAGTGCACACACACACACCCCTAAATGAATACATAAAAATGAATAAATGTAATTTTAAGAAATACAAAAATATACGTTCCTTAGAAGCTGCCATTTCAATCTTTGTACAATTTTATGGCATTAAGTATGTGGTCATTTGAAAATGACCACCATGAGCTCATTCATATATTTGGGAGTCTGCTTCTCTGTTGATGGACAGTTGGGAAGGATTAGGAGGTGTTGCCTTATGGGAGGAGCTGTGTCACTGGGAGTAGGATTTCAAGCACCAGTGTGAGTCCCAGTCTTACCCTCTCTGCCAGCTGCCTTTGGATTAGGAGGTAGGGCTCTCAGCTACCTCTCCAGCACTGTACCTGCCTGTGTGCTGCCATGCTCCCTGCCATAATCATAGCAACCAACCCTCTGAGAGTCTAGGAAAGCCCTAATTAAAGGCTTCTTTTTACAAAAGTTGCCTTCACAGCAATAGACACTAAGTAAGACAAAGTACATTCATAGTCTTGTACATCTATTTTTACCCTGCATTTCTAGAATGGTTTGATCACCCCAGATACAAACTCTATACTCATTAAATGATAACTCCCCATTCTCCCAGACACTAGCCCCTGGTAATATTATTCCATTTTCTGACTTTGTGACCTTGTCTATTAATAGAATTCATTCTTTTAATGCTGAATAGTATTCTATTATATTGACAGATACAATATATTGCTATATTCACTTTATGCATATTGTGAATTATTCACTATGGTTATTTGTCTTAGTTACTTCTCAATTCGTATAATAAAACACCAGACCAAGACAACTTAAAACAGAGCATTTAATTTGTAGCTTATAATTGCAGAGGGTTAGAGACTATAACCATCATGTTGGGGAACCTATAGGGACCATTCTCATCTAAATCACCACAGTACTGGTGTACAAATGCTTGTTTGAGTTCTAGACTTGGCTCCTTTGAATATATCCAAGAGTGGAATTGCTGGATCACTTTTTGGTTAACCATAGAACTGTTTTAAGAGGGAAAACATCAATTGTACATTCCAACCAGTAATGCATAAGTGGTATGGTTTTTCTACATAGCTCCTATTACATCTTATTTGTAATGTTCTAAGAAAACAAAGTATAAATATAAACCTACATATAAAATACATTTAAAGGTAAGTTGTTCATAGTTGTACCTTTAATAGAAGTATTTTTTCTGCTTTTTAACTGCATGCTAGACTTTGCTTTACGCTGGGCTCCACTAGGCTCTACAAATTTTGTAACTAGTCCTGCCTACTAGAATAGCAAAAAAAAA
>LOJH01033815.1:0-13783 GCA_001685095.1 Ellobius talpinus | reverse complement strand
AGCAAGATGTCTCTGTCAATTCTAGAGTTTTAAAAGTTGCTTACAATGTACTTCTTATTTAAGTAATATTATATTCTTCTGCAGTCTTTGAAAGAGCTAAAAAATTTATAGTTATAGTTTTCCTTATGATAAAAGATAAAGTATATATAAATATTGTAACTAATTCTTGCTTGATACCTGTTATATGTACTTTTACCATGTTAAAGGTAAAATCTTCCTTTTTATTTAAACAGAAAAGAGGAGGTGATGTGGGAGTCCCCTCTGTGTACTCTGATTACCATTAATGAATAAAGAAACTGCCTTTGCCTGTTGATAGGGCAGACTTAGGTAGGCAGGGAAAACTGAACGAAATGATGGGAGGAAGAAGGCCGAGTCAAGGAGACACCATGGATTCGCCACAGGAGATAGATGTGCTGAAACTTTGCTAGTAGGCCATGACCTCGTGGTGATACAAAGATTAATGGAGATAGGTTAAAGAATTAGCCAATAAGATGTTAGAGCTAATGGGACAAGCAGTGTTTTAGTTAATACAGTTTCTGTGTGATTATTTCGGGGCTAAGATAGCTGGGCAGCTGGGACGAACAAGCAGGCCCACCTCCTATACCATCTAACAATTTTAATGAATTGAACTCATTTTTAATGATTTAAACTGTCTAAATTCTCACTTATTACTTATATAAACAGTTCCATATCTATAAAAATTTTGATGTACAGTTAAATGTGATATTTTGTCTGTAATCTAACGAGTGCTGGAATTAAAGGCATGCCATTTTTTTTATGAGACAGGTTTTCTCTGTGCAACCCTGGCTGTCTGGAACATGCTCTTGGAGACCAGGCTGGCCTCGAACTCACAGAGATCTGCCTGCCTTTGCATCCCAAGTGCTGGGATTAAAGGCGTGAGCCACCACCGCCCGGCATGTATTTATTGTGTATACAATAATCTGCCTACATTCATGCCTGCAGGCCAGAAGAGGGTACTAGATCTCATTACAGATGGTTGGAAGTCACCACATGGTTGTTGGGAATTGAACTCAGGACCTTTAGAAGAGCAGGCAGTGCTCTTAACCATTGAGCCAGTAGGGATAGATACAATAAATTCTATTTTAAAAAATATGCTGAAGATGAAACCAGACATTCCTCTTTTATTTTAATGTCTTAAGATTTTTAGTGTTAACAGGTATGGAGAGACTCTGAGCACATACCATTTGGTTTAATGTTTATTTTATGAGTGCTAATACTTCCTGGCTTCTGGAATGTTCTTATTTGATGAACTGCTTCTTCCAGCTTCTTGCCCATTTTCTCCTCTCTTCAGTCTTTTCCTTTCTGTATTTTAGCAGTTTTTCCTACACATTCTGTATACGAGCCCTCTGCTGTTACAGAGAGTACACCATCTCCTTTCACTTTGGGACTTCCATTTTAACTCCACGTTGGTGTCTCTGATGAAAATAGAAACTTAATTTTAATGTACAATAACTTATAAATCAACTCATGTATGTATGGTTATTGCTTTTCATATCTTGTTCAGGAAATTTTTTTCTACTTTCAAACTTTTAAAGAAGATCTCCTATGTTTGTGCTGAGCTCTCCAGTTCTGGAGAGCATGAACTTTTTCATTGTTGACCCCTTTGTTTTTTAATTTTGTTTTGTTTTTGAGACAGGGTACTGCTATGCTGTGTGGTTTGGTCCCAAATTCCTGGACAAGGGTTTCTTCATTCTCACTTCCTGATAGTGAATGACATCGGTTTGTGCCCCGCATCTGTCTTGTGACAACCTTTTTATTCAGTTGTTGAATGATTGCCACCACATCTAACAATATAGTATTTTGAATATTTGTCTAATGTACATACTTTCAAGGTGCCCACTTTGGTCGTGAGAAATCAATTTGAAGAATATCAGTTAAGCCCAGAAGATTCAGTACTATGATAAAATTCTCACACAGCATATATTAAACATAACATGTAATAAAGAACAGTTTCAAGTGACTTTGGTAGCCACAGGGAGGATGCACTTCTAGAACTTGGAAGACAGTTCAAAATTGGCACTAGTGTTTTAGCATGTTTATTAATGATAATTAATAAAAATTCTGTCTTTTAGAGAGATTGCAACACATATATATGTTGATATGTATATATGTTGATATGCATATATGTGATATATACACATAGTAACACTATAAACATTTCATATTTGCACAATTTCTTCAAAATGCAACAGGTTGGTTAATAGCTCTCTTTATGACTCTTTCCCCCAACATCAGGCAAGTATGTGTTTCAGGGATTCCCTTTGGGAACCAGTGTAAAATACATTTCAAGATTCACTTTGCTTTATAAAGCTTAACTGCCCTTTGGTCAATACCAGTCTCACCCTCACTTAAGGTGTGAAGAAATGCACTCTGTCATTTTGTAAGATCGGTAGTCTTGAATGCAAAGGCTGCGGCCAATCTGTGGTGTTCCCATTTCATTTAGGAGTCACAATAGTTCTCAAACCGTTCCATTCAGAGAAATCACTGGGTAACTGTCCATAGGGTCACTGACTGACCGATGGACTGAATGAATGATGTGCGCAAGAGGGCATTCATCGTTCTAATGGGGAAAAAACTACATAAAACTAATCTCCTTACTTTGTTTTGATCTTTATGTATGTGTGTGTGCGGGTGTTTGTGTGCCAATGTAATTGCATGCATATATATGTGTGGGTGCCCTCAGAGGCCAAGAGAGGGCATTAGATCCCCTGGAACTGGAGTGATAGATATTTATGAGCCACCTGATGTATTTGTTAGATACCAAACACTTGTCATCTGCAAGAGTAGTAAACACTCTTAACAGCTGAACCATATCTCCAAATCAACTTATATTTTAATCACTACCTTGAAATGATGACACACATAGATTTTACATTATAACCATTCATTCTCAATTGAAATTTTAAAATTCAATATAACATGTCTGTATTTTCTGTTGGCAAAGGGTTAAAAAATAGAATTTTTTGGTAGACTTTCGCAGGTTAGAAGTTTTAAACTTAGACATGATGAGAGAGGAACAACTTCAGCATTTATTAGTAAAGATAAAAATGGATCCTGTAGTATCAACATGAAGATATTTTTTTCTCCCCTGAAAAGGAACAGATAGGCTGACATATGCTTTTCTAAGTGTGGATCTGCTTGGTGTTGAGCAGAGCTAGCACAACAGTGCAATTAGATGACTTAGCTTCAAAAATGCTCCCTACCCACACTTAGCCAAGTCAGGTGCACAGAACTGAACACCAAAATATATAATCATGGCATTGGGTTTGCTTGCAATGACTTTTACTTCTTTGTAGGTCATCCTTTTTTTCCCCTGTGTGTAGTGAGTGTACATGCATTTAGATTTGCATGTGTGGGCCTGGGGTGACCATGCACGTGCTTGAGCATGTGTGAAAGTCTAACATCAGGTGTCATTCTTGATAGCGCTCTACTTTTCTTACTGAGGCGAGGTATCTTGTTGAAACTGGAGCTTTCCAATTCAGCTAGGAGATTTGAACTCCAGTCTTTATGCTTGCATGGTAAGCATTTTTTGCCCCATTAGCATATCCTTTATAATTTTTTAATCTTTATTTGATTTTATGTGTATATATGCCTGCATGTATGTTTATGCACCACATGTGTGCAGTGTCTGCAGAAGCCAGAAGAGAGCATCTGGACCCTCAAGACCAAAATTACAGATGGTTGTGAGCCACTGTGTGGGTGCTGGGAACTGCACTCAGGTCGTCTGGAAGAGCAGCCAATGCTCTTAAACACTGAACCATTTCTCCAGCCTCATTCTAGTCCATTTTTGTCATTGGGTCTAGCCTTTTTTGCCAAACAATCATAGCTGAGTGTACATACATTCTCTACACAGTAACCCAGGAATTAGAGGGCTCTGTCGTAGCACCTACCCAGACGCAACAGTTGGTTTAACAACTGATTCATTTCTCCTGGGAAGAGTTACACAAAGATGTGAGCTCTAGTCTGTTTTGTATCCCCAGTGGAATCAGAGTTATCACAAGTGATCTTCACACATGAGAAGCTGATAGCTATAGACAAACTTATGAAAGCTGCCCCAAGCTTAGGACTCCTTGGTCCCATCATTAGATTTCACAGATTTGGGTACAGTTAGCAAGTTCCCTACCTCATGGTACTGCCCTAATTACTTCTCTTTTTTCTCATCTATCAGTTCTGCTGCCTGGAGGTCAAATGTGGGGATTACTAATCAAGGCCACTGGCACCATTACCATGCTCTGGTGCCATGCCATGTTTCTCCTGTCAAGGAGAATCTATCACTCCTCTCTGTGTCAAAAAGTAAATTAAATAAGACCCACACAAATCTCTATTTTTGCCCTGATTAAAGGCCTACATTTTCCCCAGGCATTGTCAGATACAATCCTGACTTGAAAGAGACTCAATGTTCTTAAAGCATCATTTGGAAAGAGTGTGCCTGTCTCCTTGGGTCATTATTCTTCAGATTCGCTTGGTTTTTATGGACTATAGGCTGATGACCTAGACCTCCTTTGGGGTGTTAATTAAGAAGTGTCCGAAATTAATCAACAGACTCACTAGGGCGAAGGGGAGCTGTCTGAAGGCCTTGGAATATAACATGCCCCTGGTGCAGCGAAACCAGCCCTCGGCTATTGACAAGAAGCAAAGAAGTGCACAGACGGCAATGTGACATAAAAATTTATATATATGCAAATATACACTCATTTTTGTTGTCAGCTTGTCAACTTTAATTACAAAGGTCGATTTGCTATTTGGCAGATCTCAACATGGTAGACGTTGGCCATTTGAAAAGCATCCTATGGTCAGTGTCTAGAACAATGGACCACGAAGATGCAGTCTATGAGCCAGAGTGCTTGCAATCCACACTGAGCAGAAATGGCTATTGCCATGGCTCAGCTTCAAACATTCAGTCATTTCACCAGGGATGAGACAACATCTTATCTGTAATACAATATTGACAATTGATGAAAATCATTGATTTGGAATGAATATTTCCCATCAGTTTTTTGCTATATTCATTTTGTGTTTTAGTTTTTTCTTTAATCTAGTACATTTCTATTTTATATTAGAAGGTTGGAATTTTAAAGTAAAAGTTGTCAGTTTTAGCAAAATCTGGGGGTTTAGATGTGAAATGAATGAGTAATCCAAAATTTTTAGCAGTTATTATTTCACTGGTAATAACAGAATCTACTATTGTTTTTTATTGTGTTGTGTTGGTTGATAAAAATTTAATTTTCTCATATATCTGCTGCTTACTTCCACTTTTACAGTGATCTTTGCCTTAAAACCAAACCAATATGACTCAATTGCCCCATAACTCAGATTTTCATCATCATTTCCAACATTTGGAGAGTAAGGACTCATGCTTTAATCCTTCAGCAATCTAACGCAGATTACTGTCTGCTATACATAGGGTTTATAGTCTCTGAATTTGGAAGTAGCTTCCAAGCCCCCAGTAGGCTAGAAGTGAATATATAAGCCCTTCCTTCAGACGGTACATAGATGCTTCGATCCAATGATATTAGATTCTGACATCTGAACTTCATTTTCCACTGAGGCAACAGTCAAAGCAAGAACGACAAACCTTATGAAGCGGTGAAGTTTTGTTTCCTACAAAAGGGGGATTTTCTTCGAAAAGAACTAACAGGCATCTGAAAAGGGGGAAACAGCAAACAAAGGTGGAAGAGAAGGAGGGAGATGGTAAGAGAGGGAGAAGCTAGGGAGGGGATAGTGAAAGTTAGAAAGATGGGGGAAGGCAGAAGAGAGGGGGGAGTGGAAAATATAAAGGTAGGGAGAGATTAAGGAATGGAGGGAGAAATGAAAGAAAAGAGGAAGAGAGGGAGGAAGGAAAAGAGAAAGGGAAGATAAAGGAGAGAGAGGAAGGGCTAGCAGGATAGAGGAAAATATATAGAGAGAAATAGGGAAAGGAAGGAACAGGAGGATTGAAGTGAGCTGTGAAGAGAGGGAAGAAGGAATGGGGAGGAATTAACTGTTGAAAGGCTAGCACACTGTTATTTTATAACAAAGACATTTAATGGAAGCATCAAATTATATTTTTGCTTATTCCTTTGTTTTTCATTCATATTCATAAAAGAATTGTGGTATGTCCATGGGATTTAAAACCAAAAGAAACACTATTGTTAAGATAGTAGTTTATTCAAAAGATCAAAAAAGGTTCCAATAACTAAACTGAAGAAATAATACAAATTTTCCCCTTGGTTTTTCACAAAGAACAGAGTGGTAGAGCTTTCTTTAAAATCTCAGAGGAGATTTTAAACTGCTGCACATTTTGGTTTGAGTAAGTAACTCAAACTTACTGTTAGGAAAAATTGTCAACAAAAATGATTTTTGTGATAATCTTGTTTCAATTTTCTCTTAGTGTTTTAGTGATTTTTTTTAAATATTCCACCCCTACAGAGTTAAAAAAATTAGTTATTTTTGCCTTCATTGTTCAGAAGTTCAGTTTGACCAAGAATATCCTCTGTTACAATTATTGTGTGCTTCTCCCCTGCCCCCTGACCAACAGTTGAGACAGTCTCAAAACAAAACAAAACAGCCTCTGAATTCTCCCAGCTCTCATGGTCCTTTCTTCAACAAATAGTTACTATCTTCTGCTGTACAGGATATCATAGAAGCTACATTTTTTTGAAAATACTGATTTCTGGTAGCAATATAAATGATTGTTTTAAAAATACCCTAGTACAAGATCGATAGACATACAAAATCACACCACAGAGCTGCAAAGATTTTAAGATCTATCTGAGAATGTGACTTTTCCCCTCAGGTCCATTTCTATAGTTTCTAGTTCATCTAATCTTGATTTGAGACTTCCCAGTGGATAATTCATGAGAGCAAAGAATTCCCCCCCCCACAAATTTACTGAAAACCTCTGAGTTAAGCCCACAAATATGAGTTTTACAAGTATGAATGAGAAATTATTATGATCATGTATGCCTAACACATCAGAGTTCATCTGTCTACTTTGAACTGGACAAAGGGGCTGTGAACTGAAGGCTAATTTATAGTAGTGACAGGCACCTCACAGGAAAAATAACAGGGAGAATGGTATTTGCCAAAAGTCTCCTTAAGATGATTGCCACATGAGAATGCTTAAGTTGGATCAACAAGCCTTTTGGGGTACGGAGAATGGAACACCAATCAGGGCCAATGATCTGGTCCCATAAATTAGGGGCCACATTTCTCCGAAGATGGCAATATTCTATCCACCAGAGGACTTCCATTGCTATGTGCACACATATGCAGTTCTTGCTTCCAGGGCCTCCTGCTTCTCTAAATACAAGATGAGCGTATTTAATGTTCCTGCAGACTTTTCCTTCTTCCAGCATGTCTGTTTACCCTGGCACCCTGAGACATTACAGATGACATCATTGTACCCACTGTCTCAACACTTTTCTATCAATTCCTGCAGAGTTAGTCATATAGGATTTAAAGCAATATTATTGATAACTAATAATAATTTTGACCCTGAATTAAAGTTACTCTAATTCTCAACAGAGGACTGCCGCTTAATCTTGGTAAATATATTTACTCTCAGGCTAAATGACTTCTTTAGAGACAAAAGTATGGTGTAACTATAGAATAAGGTGGTTCACAGACGATGAACAGAGACGGTTAAAAAATAAATAGAAATTTCAAATACTCTAATCAAAAGCATTTCTAGAGTAAATGTGGAGTCTGCCAAAAAGTTAACTGTTAAGGCCCTATTTGTTTTTACTTGACATTTTGTTGATACATTTAAAGGTGGTCATATTTCATATTGTCATTTTGACACTTCTGTTTATAGTGACAATTTCCAGTAATATAGATCTAGAGGAAGATATTTAATATTTATGAAATAGTCCTTCCAGACTTCACAACTTCATATGAAATTTTCTAATCAGTGATCTACTAAGATTTCAAAGTGGGATTCTGAGTATGGTTGCCCATTGCCCACACTCCTATTCCCCTTCTTGGGAGTATCTTTCTCTCTCCTTATAAACTGTCTTTATTTTCATTTCTAAAAATAAAAGAGTGCAATATTTAAATGTCAGAAGCACTGCTTCCCCATTATTTTGTGCTGAGGAAGTAAACTGAAACTTAGAGTTTTCAACCTTGAGAAATAAAAACAATTGGAAAATACAAGTGGGACAAAAATGGTTAATTGCATTCATTAATTAAAGATGCTTATTAATGCCTTAATTTATGACATTTTAAAATATTTTTTTCACACAAAGCCTACCAAACATAAATTATCTGCTTTGATTTTCACAGTGGGACGGGAGAATATTATTAACCTCTTGCGGTTGTAGTAATACAGGTTTAGCAAAATCTTCTTGCCGTCATCTTCAAAGAAATGAGCCCAGAAACTAGAGTTGGTCCTCTCTTCACCCCCTCCGACTCCAGTGGCCAATTTGTGTGGTTAAAGTTAGGTCAGCTACTGTGGTTGACTTGGCATTACTGAATGCACAGTTCTCCTACTCCCAAATACATATGCTGCAAGCTACAAACCTCATGCACCATGAACCCACTTAGATATCAAATTGCCAAGGTGTTCAAGTGTCAAAGGAAGTGGCTCAGTGTTTCGGGATCTACACACCCTCCACATTCTGTGAATTCTTTCTGGATGACTCGTCACAGTTAATGTAGGCAAATGTTCTGTAAGTAGTACTTATACTTACAACAGCCAAGCTTAGCGCAAGTACAGTAGAACCTCATTAAAACGTTTTTGATCTAGGCTTGTCTCACTCCATGACTATAGAGTGTGCAGATGGGCAAGGCTATTGACTCCTTCAGTGTGGGCACAGCACCCCACTTCCGACCTCAAGGAGTGTCTGCATTCACTTCAAGGTATCATTCATGCTTTCTTGTATGTAGACTCCAAGTCTGTGCTAGTCTGAAAACACCTGGCAGGATGGCTTAAAAATTATTTTGAGATTTGTAAAATGTCAGAATTTACTCACTCATTTATATAGTGTAATATGGGTATTAGATACTTTGATAAAGCATTTTCATACTACTGTATAATTTAATAGTTTAAGATGAAATAAAGGTTTAAAAAGGAGCCTTCTCCTCAACTGACATTTCTAAACCAAGATGGTTGAATAAGAAAGAGGGCATTAATACCACAAAATAAACTGCAAAATGTTGAACTAGTTTATCACTAGTTGTTAATTTTAACACATAAAATGAATATAAACAAAAGTACCAGCAACTTTGTTCTCATTTATTTTTTCTGAGACAAGGTTTCTTTGTAGCTTTGGAGCCTTTCCTAGAACTAGTTCTTGTAGACCAGGCTGGACCCAAAATCACAGATACCCTCCTGTCTCTACCTCCCGAGTGCTGGGATTAAAGGCGTGCACCACCACCACCCGGCTATCTTTATTATCATATTTATGGTCACAGATAACTTATTTTCTTGCGTTTTTATTAGCACGTTGTACAAGCTAATTTAGTTGTGATGATTTTCATTCACAAAGGCTGTGCTAACCTTAAAAATTTCAGAGTAAATTTGAGAAAACTTATTTGCATTCACATTTGCTTTCAAACTATATGTTTGAACTTAGATAGGGAAAACAACGTAGGAACTTTAGGAATTCTTGGAATAATGAATTTTATATAATTTTCAAATCAGCAATTTTAAACACTAATATACTTAAACTCATATTTCTTCAGGTATTTTTCAATTCTGCTATGGAATTTTGTTACTTTGTAGTGCAAATTTTTGTTGTATGTGTTTATAAAGTAAATTTGGAAGTTTCATCCTTTGTTTTGGACTAACAATAAAAATAAAAATTTTTTCCATCTATATTATCTCTCCGTAAGTGAAAAGAACTTGGTAAACTAGATAAAAATGAGAAAAAAGAGAAAGTTGTAAAACAGAATTCTTAAAAATACCTGTAAAATTCTTTTAGCTATCTGTTCCTGATAAATTTAATATGGGAAAATGTTGCTAGCGTAATTAAAATTATCAACCACCAATTTAGTTAAAAGTCTAGCACTACCCTGGAAAAGAAATGTGATTCAAATTCAACAACAAAAAATCTACAAGTCAATATTCCTCATAAACATATATGCAAAAATCCTCAATGAATTATTATCAAATTGAATTCAACAGCACATAACAAGATTTAATCACCACAGATAAGTGGAGTCATTCCGTGTCTGCAACGATGGCTCAACCAAAACTTCACACCACATAACCAAAAAGTGAAAGTTTGTCTCCCAAGAACTGAACAAGACTGGGGTATTTACTTTCAGTCTTTCCCTACTAACAAATTCAACATTAAAGACTTTAATGAAAGGCACAAGAATATAAACTTAGTAGAAGAAAATGTGGGAAAGCACCATGAATCTATCTAAACAAAGATTTTTTTCTTTTCTCTTTTTTGGCAAAATCTCCAAAACACAGAAGCAAACACAAAACAAAAAGCCAACTCTGAGACATTCTGCACACTGGGGGGAAAGAACTGCAAACTACATCCCAACAGTGAAAAATCCATAAAGAACACAATAGCGGAAAAATAATGTATAATCAGCTAAGTGCAAAAGGGTATTTTGTCAAAATAAAACACACAAATGTGTAACAGGTAAATGAGAAATTCTGTGATGTCACTAATCACCAGAGAAATATGCAGTGATTATTTATCCTCACCCTGTTGGATAAATTACTGCTTGATAAGAGTAAGTGTTGAAGATGATGTGCACATAGTGCCAACGGCAACCTGAAACGAGCATGAGAGAATAAGATGGTGCATTCTCTAAAATTAAATGTGTTCTATTCTATATATATGATATGTAATATAGAATAATATATTATGTCATATATAAATTTATATATATTGAATATGTATATTTATAAATACTAAATCAATATGTTGAAGAGATGAGGAACACTAACCCCATGAACAAAGATGGACTATTCTTCTAATATTTAACAAGGGATAGATGGATGGATCAATATAGACAATGTGGAAAACATACACTGATGTGGGATTCCCTTCTGTAGGCTGTGAATGCCACTGGTTAATAAGGAAGCTGTTTGGGGCCTGTGATAGAGTAGAGCCGAGCTAGGCAGAGAAAACTAAACTGAATGCTGGGAGAAAGAGGGCAGTGTCAGAGAAGCCATGTATCCCTGCCCGAGACAGATGCTGGAACTTTACCTGGTAAGCCACTGCCTTGTGGTGATACACAGATTAATAGAAATGGGTTAAACTAAGATGTAAGAGATAGCCAATAAGAAGTTAGAGCTAATGAGCCAAGCAGTGATTTAATCAATACAGCTTTCGTGTGGTTATTTTGGGAATCTGGGTGGCTGGGAAACAAACAAGTGACCACCTACAGCAATACACACTGTATCTTATTCTTCAATTATGAAGAATGTAATTCTTTGAGTTACAAAAATGAATCTGAAGCATATTATATTAAATTAATTATATCAGGAAGAGGAGATAGTTGCTGGAGGATATCATTCATATAGGATTTTGATCTCACAGAAACTGAGAGCAGAACAAGAGTTACTAGAAAATGGCGTGACAGAGAGAGCAGGGAAAAAATGGTCAACAGGCCCAAAGGCAGAGTAAAATTCATAATGCAGGTACTATTTAAATAATAATAATAATAATAATAATAATAATAATAATGTAGTTTTCAAAATAGTCAATAATTTTTAAATGCCCTTGTCATAAGTAAACAATAAGTGCTTAAATCACTAGATATGTAAATCATCCTGATTTGAACATTCTGCAACATGTGTTTGAATTGCACAATTATGTGACAATATAACCTTAAAAAATAAAAAAAGAAAGAGGCAAGATGTATCAACCTAACATTAATCAGTTTTTCAATTCTCCAAGTAAAAATCTGTGACCTTGAGGCTTGACATGGATGTGAGACAGAAGTAGCACTGAAGCCAAAAGAGTTCAGAAAACAGAGTTTTGATATATTGATGATTTTAAGCTGAAAACTGGTGGGGATTTGCGAGCGGAGTGGGGACTAGGATGTAGTTCAATGACATATAAAATGGTATTCAATGGACAACAAACATCGTGGGTATGATCCCAGGGTAGAGAAGAGCATACAGATTGGGAAACAATAAAGACAAGTCCTTGATGTTGAAGTCCTTGTTGCTATGAACATAGGTCCTCTGAAGGGAACTGAATCTCTAGATTCCTTCTCTTTGAACCTCATCTCTTGGATGGAAGGACAGGTAACCAGAGGCAGCAGCCTGACCACACCTGCCACTTACTACCCTAACGTCCACCTAGAGACAACTTTAGTGACTCCAGCATCTTTAAGTGTATATCAAGGCAGGTTTTAGTTACCTTAGACCCTTCCATATTGTGTGTGACATAGACCATTATTCTTTTCCCTGTAGCTCAGGATACCAGATAAACTTCCACCACCTGGTCTTTCTCCTGTTTCATATTTTGAATTTTGAGTGATTCATGAGCATGTGCAAATAATGAATTTGTCTGACTGTTTTTTTTAAATTTAACTGACATTCCAGCCTTGGAATTTGAAAAGATACAAAGTAGCCATTTACACACATACAAAATAATCCATTCAGTCACAGAGAAGTCAGGGGTAATAGTTTTTCAAGTAAGAATAGGATAGAAGTATAGAAAGTGATAATGCCACTTGGTGAAAACCTCTCTAAATGTAGAATTACCTTACTATAAAACAAAACCAAACACACACACACACACACACACACAGAGGCACGCATGCACACACACACACAATTAGAGTATGTAAAAAGATCCTATAATCTGAGACCATAGGTTTTCCTCATCACAGCGGTTGCATACAGTTAAAGCTATGTTCTTAATTATGAATGGTGTGAACTGCTTTTATTTCATGAGAAATGTGACTGAAGGCTCTATATGAATTGGATATAGTAACTCTGTAATTCCTTTTGAAAACCTACATTTAATTTAAAAACAACCATTCTTAAGCGATTTACATATGCTTCCACTTAGCGCTGTGCATTTTGCATTCTGCATAACACTGCGTAGATGCATGATAATGAAAGCACATTTGTAAAAACCCAACTTAAATGCTCTAATGCATTTGTGTACATTTCCTTGTACTTACATTTCTTTCCAATGAGATAAAAAGTCATTGTGCTTCTAATGATTACTCTACATTTAAACACACACAGAACCTTGACAGATTCTACATAAACATGATCATACTCTGTAATTTGAAATAACCTGCTTAGGCAAAAAAGTAACTTGAATCCTACCACTGCTCTTTGATTTTCTGGTTTGGGGATAAGGCTAACATCAAATTTCACCTCTGAGAGAGCAACACTATCCTTTGTCATGTCTAACTAGGAATAAATAAACGTAGCAAGATACTCATTACTTCTCTTCCCCACTGTTGCAATCTAAGGCTAACTTGTTGCAAAAACAATATGAACAGGAAAGCATAATGTATGCTCTGAGTAAAAAGAGAACCATCCAGAAAATTGTATTTATATTTTCATTAACCCTTTAATATATAAACAGTTCTAACTTGACGAAATAAACCAGCTTTATGAACTAAATTCCACTCAACAACTTTCCCTTTCTGATTTCCTTCTGGGGAAAGCTGATGTTTTATTTTATCCAGCCAAAATAATTCTGGTGAGAGAGAGTTTTATTGACTGATTGTAGCTAAACTATCTTTATTTTCTTCTACTTTTCTTTTTTAACTCTCTTTACTTCCTTCCTTTTTCTTCTTCATCTTTCTTTCTTTCTTTCTTTCTTTCTTTCTTTCTTTCTTTCTTTCT
>LOJH01033812.1:4983-16186 GCA_001685095.1 Ellobius talpinus | reverse complement strand
ATGTGTCTGCCCACATGTCTCCCACCCACGCACGCGCCCGCCCGCCACCTCCGCCGCCTTGGGATTTACTGCGGCCTGCCCACTACTCGCAAGCGGAACCGGCCAGCCCACCGCGGCTGCAAGGACATTTTTTAAAAAATCATAAAAACCACAACATGAGGAGCTGTATTAAAGGGTTGCAGCGTTAGGGAGGTTGAGAATCACTGCTTTAATCCCATAAGAGATGCATGCAGTCTGTTTGGGGGGCAGAGTCTCACAGCAGCCTGAGAAAGCTGAGATAGGCTCTCATTTATTCTAGGTGGCAGCTGGTTGCTCTGGGTACTCAGCCTCCACCTGCTTCCCACCTGCTTCCCGAGGTAACCTTTGAGAACCTGCAGCACTTCTGATGCAGGAGCTCAGGGTTAAAAAACAAACAAGCAAAACACAGGATTCCTGCTTCTTGACACCTCTGTTAATCTGCAAGGATTAAAGTAGGAAGAAGCCATTCAAGATCCTTTCAGAGTCCGCTTCCTAGGCAGAGAGAAGCAGCCTGCAGGACAACACATAACAAATTCTGTCGTCATCTCTAGTTCAGTCAGCCTGGGATCATAGTTAGCATATTTAGCCTCTTTGTGGCATACTTCCAGGAATTCCTTCCTGGGTTTTTGACTACTCTTGTTGCTTGCTGAAACTGGGATTAAAATTCAAGATATCAGAGCCAAAGGAGAAGATGGGTTGCATGTATACAATATGCAAACTTTACTTCAGAATACACAGGGCTTTGCTTCACAGAAACTCCCATTTATGTCCTATGCTGATGTTTGTACTGACAATGCTTCCACGGTTGGGTTTTGATTCTCCAATTCAAAGCCAGTCAGCCCCCTCTGATACATGTATTTGGGGTGTGTGTGTGTGTGTGTGTGTGTGTGTGTGTTCACACTGTAGTGCCTTTAGAGGCCAGAAGAGAGTGTTGGCTTCCTTGGAACAGGACTTAGTTACAAGCTGTCCAACATGAGTGTGGGGAAGCAACGTTAGGTCTTCTGGAAGAACAGCAGAAACACTTAATTGCTAAGCTGTCTCTTCAGCTCCCCCGGCTAATCTTCATGGTCTGCCCTGCCTTAGAAAAGTTTATGCATGGAAGATGTGTTCTCAGGGCTTGGGAAGATTCATTCCCAGGCAAGAAGAGGCCCTGCTATTTTTTACCCAGTGTTCCAGGCACTTTTTTAGGAATAAACATTTCTCAACTTGTTTGCCTCTGGTTGGTTTTCAGAGATTGATTTCCTGAAATGATTATTTTTTACTAGTTTTCCCAGTTTGTTGCTTGTCTTTTTAAGGGAGAAGGGTTTGCCGGACTCTGTCCTCTGCTGTAACACAGAGCATCTATCACCTGCGAATAACACATGCTTCAGCATGCATCATCACTTGCTGTTTTTTCGCCCTGTTTATTACTCTCTACTGTGGTTCCTGTAGACTTCCTGATGAAACAGACTTTTGTTCCATTTTGCCTTTTCATTCCCTCTTTCCTCTAATGATTAGAAAGGCCTCCTTGGATGATCATGGAGGCATGCTGGCTAGCAATTTCTGTCTCTTCTGGAGCCCCTTTCCCTTATTCTTGTGGGTTAAATCCAGGGCCTCACACCTGCTGTGGACAAGCACCGTCCACTGAGTTGCATGCCCAGCTTCTCCCCATGGGACCTTTCCTTGTATCTCCACATTCACACAGAACGCACTGTGAGGCTATGGTGTCTAGAACATGGGGCATGAAGCATCTAATATTTTACTGCCTTTGCTGTCCCCAAACACCATGAATACAGATGATTACGTGTGCCATTTCAGTTATAACTTCAACCCGAAATTTTGTTAAAACTGTAAATCTACCAAATAAAGCCCTATTTTTAAAAGCAGTTTTCACACCTGGGTGTATTTCAGAAACACCGGAGGATTCTCTAAAAGCTGCCAACAGTTAGATTCTACTGTATGCAGGCCACATGAGAGTTTCTCTAGGTGGGGGGGGGTGTTAATTAGATGTCTCAATGCTGAGGCAAAATATCTGACAGAAGCAACTTAAGGGAGCAGGGGTTTATTTGTTACAGCAGACACCATCATCCATTACAGCGGGGAGGTCGGGGCTCGCTCATCCACAATCAAGAGGCAGAGAGCGATGACTGACTGCATCGGTCAGTTTCTCTCCCTGCATAGTGAGACCTCAGCCTATGAAGCAGACTCCTTTAAAGTAGGACTTCATTCCTCACAGACACACTCAGAGATTTGTTCCCAGGGTGACTCTACACCCCAGCAAGCTGACAGTCCAGATAAACCATCATGCCATGAAGTTCACCTGGTGAGTCCCATGTATACCCAAGACTGAGGTTCTGTACTGGCGCAAAGGCCTTAGAGTCTCTTCTTGTTCTTGTCACCCTCAATAGTTTAGCTTTAAGTTTTTAAAATAACAGGAAACAGAAGCACTATCCATAAAAGGAAACCAATTAGATCTTTTCATAGAAAACAAAATTCCTGCCTTTTGGAAACCAGTGCTAAGAAAATAAAAAGTCAGGTGACAGAATTTTGCAAGGCAAGGTATGTACCTATATTTATCAAAAATATATATAACAAAGGACATAAACTTAGAATATACAAAGAATACTCCATTCAATAATAAAAGGGAAAATAATTCAGTTTTAAAATGAAGAATGTGTTTGAAAAAAAAACAAACTCTACCATTATAGTATATACAGAGCAAATAAATACACAAAAATTTACTTGACACCCTCAGGCATCAGAAAAAGGCAAACTAACATCTCTTTGAGGTAGAATCCACACTTAGTAGATTGGCAAATCTGTGGAGAAACTGGTATATCTACACAAAGAAGTTAAGATATATCTATACAATGTAATATAACTCAATGAACTGCTGGAACATATAGTTATATAGATGAATCTGAAACACTCTGTGCCAAGTAAAAGTAAGTTAGACACAAAAGCTTACATAGTGGGTGATTCTAATTACATGAACGTGTAAATCAAACAAAAACTACCTATAGTTGAATAAAGTCAGACGTTGTGGGGCCATGAGGAGAGAAGGGTAACTGACAAAGAACATAAAGGAACTTTCGCGGCGAAAGGATTAAAAATGTTCTACACGGTGATATAATAGTGCTCACAGAGGCCTATACTTCTATCAAAACTCATTGAATATACATATATGTGTGTGTATATATGTAGATATACATTTGAATATATATGTATATATATGTATATATATGTGTGTATGTGTATATATATATATATATATATGATTGAGCCTAACCCTCATACATGCTAGATAGGTAGCTCCCACTGAGCTATATCCCCAATCCCCCTTTTGAAAACTTATTATTATGAGGCAAGCTCAAATAATAATAATGGATCCATGCTGGCCTTGAACACACTGTTGCAATCCTGCTAAGTGGGATTACAGTCCTGTGCCAACAGGCTGACATCACTGAACTGTCCTCCACAGATGCAGCCGTGTTTGCTTGAAAAACTGTGAAGCTGTCTGAGACACACTGTATTCCCTGCCTAGAGGTCTGGAGTGAAAGGTCTGTCATTTCCATTCATTTCCTTACTGTCAAGGACCTGAAGGTAGGAGAAGGGAGACAGAATCAGGCATCACCAGGACACTGCTCTAAGAAATAGACAGGTAGGTTATCTAGCATTTATTGTTGCTGTTCCTTTTTGAACAAATGACTTTGTTCTTGTTCTGTTTTGTTGTTGTCTTCAGTTCTGTTTGTTTGCCAAATGAATGAGTTTTCTTGTACTTACCTCAAGAAAAGAGATAGTATAGTTAGTGAAGTTTAGACACTTGGGCTGTATTCTGGTTCTGGAATCTTGCCCAAGAGTTAACTGTTTGAACTCCACTTTTTTTAAAAAAATGATTTTTTTGTGTGTGTGATGGTATCCAAGGTCCTAATTGAAAACTTATGACAATTCTGTTTGAACACTCAGAGCAAATAATATCTCTGAAAGTAATTCTGTTTCCGCATCTCTACATCCTTTCTTTTAATACACTGAGATTCTAAACACCCCCTGCCGTCTCCCCTCACCTGCAATGCAAACTTCCTTGTCTTATGCCTCCTTTTCTCAGCTAAGCAAGAGGAAAGAATTCAGCCACTTGCTAGGGGCTACCTCACAAACCACCCAAGACGTGATGGCCTAATCATAACAATACTTGCTTTCCTCAGGACTTAGCAGGGCAGCCATCTCTGCCTTGCTTCTGCTGAAAATCCACGAGACTGAAGTAACTTGAAGACTGGAACCATCTCAAGGCCGCTCCCTCACCTGCTTGTGGGTGGGTCAGAGGCTCCAGAGAGCTGAGAGTTCAAAGAGCAGACCCCTCAAGCCTCCTGTAAGCTTGTCTCCTGTAAGACCTTTCCTGAATGGCCCCAGAGTAACTGGCTTCCTTCCATTTTCCTTGTGGCTCCAGCATTTTACATGATTGAGAGTGAGAGAGAGCTCTCAGAGCAGAAGTCTTGTGTTTCCCACCCTAGTCTGAAAAGTCACACGCGGCCCGGCCTAATTATGTTTGTGAAAAGGGACACACGGTAAAGAAAAATGCAATGCTCCTGTTGGATAGGAAAAGTGTTAGAGTTTAAGGACACATTTTAAATCACGGCTGACTAACCTGGTAGGTATTTACGAAGGGCTCAAGAAGGGGGGTTGGCCCTGGTCTCTCACAGTATTGGCCCTCAAGATCCACTGCTCTTCTTTCCCAACGCACTGCGCTTTAAACACCGCGCCAGCGTATGGTGGACAAACCCCTAAATCACAATGCAAATTCTTCTCAGTGCACCCCGAAGAAGCCAGCAGGAAAGAGCAGTCTGTGCTGTTGTCGGCTCTGCCGAGGCAGGCGCATCTAGGCTGCTGACAATGTTTGGCCTTGGTTGAGTTCAGGGAAATGCGTCTTTCACGCAAACCCACACACCGAAGGTGTACTAATGAACAGACAGATCAGCATTTCTGAGGGTAGTACCTCATGCAGAGGAAAAAAACCTCTTCTCTTCCAGACTAAAGCTAAAGAAATACAGCAGCTGTCTGGGTAAACACAGCACACTGGCGGCACTGACCCGGTGGTGGCTGCAGACCCGACACAATGCCCACGGTTTCAGATGTTTAGCTCAGCACTTGCCGGACTTCTGTCTGAATACTGGAGGAACGGAAGGCGTCTACCCTCTGCATCTTAGTTGTCTCTTGTCTCAGGGCAAGGCTGCTTTTATTCTCATCTTTAATATTAAACATTCATGTGGCACTTGTATTCTATCTATGCCATAACGTATCCAAGCTTAGTAGAAAGTGACTGTGATTTCACTAAAGTCGCTTAGGTTAAACGGTGCACGGGAAAACGTTGGACCATGTCTATGCTGGTTGCTTCCTAGTCCGTGTTGAGCTCTTTCTTAAGCTTTGTAACCCCTGCTTAAGAAGTAGGAAAACATAAACTCTTCCTGAAAATAGAACTTTAGACTTTGACAATGTCCTGTTTATATTTACCAATTTCACGTTCATCATATAAATTGTCAGCTCTTACCATTTCCTTTGTATTCCCTAAGATAAACATCAAATGGTACATTCAAGTTTGAGGCTATTAGAAGTTACCTCAAGACCCAAAGGAACTATCCAGTGTCAAATAATAAATTTCTCCAGGCCATGTATAATTACTCATGTGAATACTTTCTGTTTTCACTTGATGGTCATGCTTTACAAAACACTATTTAGGTTATATTTACTTTAACACATGTATGTATGTATGTATGTATGTATGTATGCATGTATGTATTAACAGACCCTGACAGAGACAGAACTGATATTAACACAGACCAATCTTTCCTGCTGGCTTCTGAAGAATACACAAGAAGAATTTTCATATTATATATACTTACATACATATGTTACAACCATATGTAACATATATATGCATATATGTCCACACACACACAAACACAATATGTTTGGGAGAGAGGGATTTTAAGTCAGAGTTTTGTGTCGCCAAGCCTGGCTTTGAACTTGAAGAAATAATGGTTCATACCATGAGAAGACCATAACTAGAAACAAAACCAGACATGACAAGATTTAAAGAGAAGAGCTTTAAAACAGCTACCCAAATCTGCTTAGTGTGGGAGAATAGAAACATGAAGAAAAGAAAGGGAGATTGGGCAGAGAGAGGCTGAAATGGAACTCTAAATATGTAGCAGCAGAAAGGAATATAATTAATATAATAAAATTAAATGTCATGAAAAAAGACCGACTAAAGCAAAAGTAATATCCAGTCCCTGTGGACTAATACACCATAGGATGGCTTTGAAAAGAAGACTAGAGATGCTTGAAGAAGCAATAGCTACAATATTATTCAAATTTAATGAGACTGCCAAACACAGATGTTAAAAAGGTTCAATGAGACCCAAGCAGAACAAATATCATGCAACGACATATTCACATTGCTGAGAAGCAGAAATAAAAGTAAAAATCTTAAAAGTAGGGAGCCACAGGCAAGGCTGGAGAGATGGCTCCGTGGGTAAAGCATTTGCTATGCCAGCATGGAAACCTGAGTTTGTCTTCCCATCACCCAGATGAAAGCCAGGTATGGCAGCATGTGCCAGTAATCCCAGCATGAGGGATCCTGGGGTTCTGGCCAGCAAAACTAACTAAATTGGTGACTTCAAGGTTTAGCAAGAGACCTTGTCTCAACAACCTAGGTAACAAAGGAAAATATCTGATACCAACCTCTGGCTTCCACATACATGCATACACATGTACACACAGAGAGAGAGAAACAGACAGACAGACACATAGACATAGAGTCACAGATCTTGCCTACAGAGTAAGAAACATAAGCAAAATAGCAGACCTCTGAGGAAAACAATGGGCAAATAAGAAAAAACCTGGACAAATACTTAAATGCTGACAGAGACAATTGTCATCATATAATCATATAACTGTGTTCCCAGAAAAAAAATTGTCTTTCTAAAATGGAGGGAAATAGAAAATAGATTCATAAATTCAAGATAAAAATAAACAGTTCATACAAACAAGAACTGAGGGTTTCTCTCAAGTGCAGACCTGAACTATTTAAGGAGATTCTTTACATGTTAATTAAAAACTAGATTGCCATGTGGGATCTTAACTGAAAGTAAAATTATTTTGTCTACAAGGAAGACAATAGATTTTTAAAAAGAAGTTTAAGAAAAAGAACACATCTTAAAACTAATGAAAAACAATTAATACCTACAATTAATTAAATAATACATTTTTCAAAAGCTGCAATCAATACCAAGGAAGACTTCAGAACAACTATTTTCCAGAATAAAGAAAGAAGTTTTATGATGATAAGAAATCAGAGACAAAATGTGTTAACTATAACCCATCTGCTGCCCGAGGTATGCTTAATGTAACTACACCCGGACGTGAAAACAAACACAAAATGCTAGAGCCTCCCGAAGGACATAGATTCAATTTCAATCTCTCTTCCTCAGTAATTGATATACAAGTGGCCAGAAAAGTATGGAACATTGTTACAAACCTATCAATTAGCTGTTATAGAATATTCTTTCCCATAAGAGCTGAATATAAATTCTTTTTAATATACACAACAGCACTCACCAAGATCATAAATCATACAAAGTATGTTTCTTTGATCACAAAATAATTAAAATGGACAACAATAGAAAGATTTCTGAAAAAATTCATAAGTGACCATAACACATGAACCCAAACCCAATCCAAGAGAAATGAAAAAAAAATAAATTGAATCAACGGAAGGGAAAAATGTAACATGGCAAAGAAAATATTCAGCCGCTCATGTAGCGCTTAGAGGGAAATTCATAACTTTACATTTTTTGTTAGAAGAACATGTCCTCAAATCAATGATTTATTTCCTCTTTAAGGAACTAGAAGAGAAATGACAAAGGCAATAGGTAAAATATACTTGAACAAGTCTGATGCAAGTTATCTATGGGCCAGAGAGCTGGCTGGGTGGTTAAACGCATGTATTGCTCTTAAAGAGAACCCCAGTTCATCTCCCAGAGCTTGCACCAGGCAGTCACAGCTGCCTGTAACTCCAATACCAGGGGCCCTGACAGCCTCTTCTGACCTGTGTGGGCACCTACCCTCACATGCATGTGCCAATACATAGCTATACACATGTGTATAATTTTAAAAATAATAATAATTTTTGCTCATTTTGAACTGATATTGTTCTTTGCACTGTTTTCTTGTCTTCATAGCCTCAGTTCTGTAACACACACTGTTTCACATGCTGCCAGCCTGCGCTCATATGTTATTTCACTTAATACCAACACTGCAGAGAAACTTTAGGGGATTTTGATGGTGTAATTTATGACTACAAGAAGCTGCCTTCAAACATCCACCTCCTAGAGAATTGCTGGATTTGGTTTATTTTCTCTGCGATGTGTGAATATTTATCATACAAGAAAACGTCATGAAAAGGCTTCTTGGGCCATATGAGATCAACTTGCCTTAATGAGTTATGAGATCAAGCAGAACGGGGTTGGAAAACCTCAAACAAACACATCCAGACATACAGCAGGGATGGAACTTGGGGCTGTCTGTTCCTCTCCACAAAGCTCAAACCAGCCACCAAAGACCATCCCTGGTAAGAGGAGGAAGGGAACAGTGAGAACAGCTAAAGAAAGAGACTACTGGCCCCCTGTCGTGAGGAACTCCTCTACCCTCAGTCCTAACAAAAGCATCTCCTTGCTTCATGCTCATATCGGCTCTCCTGTGACAAAGACTCCCTTACTGAGAGACCCAGCGTTCTTTTCTTTCATTCTGTTTGGGGCCTTGTAGCTTGATTTCTCTAGAAGCCCCCTTTACAGAGCAGGCTGGGGGCCCATGCACACAGCAATACATTAGATTAACACAGAGATGACTTTTGCACTGATGGACTGATCAAAAGATGTTACAGTTGGCCCCCGTCACTCAATTAAAGCTAGCTTGAAAGATAACTTTTTTAAAGGTCTACTCTGAATTATGGGGTTGTAATTCCATCTTGAAGGCTATTTGTGGGTCACGCTTCACTTCCCATAGTTTATGGCTTCAACCCAGGCCCTCAGTGGAACTATAACCCCAAAGTCACGGAGATGCTGTTTAGCATCTGTTTATTTTACAACCAAGAATCAAGTATATTTTGACTTCGGGCTCACAAAGAACACAAGAAAGAAAACAAGATGAAGGAGGAGGAGATGGGATACATTGTGTCTTCCCAGCTCTAAAAACTGAATGCTGGACAACAGACCAGACATACTGTCTCCATGACAGAAAGCATCTGGAAGCATATTCCATTTGCAATAAAGTCTCAGAGGTTTGTTTTGTATCTTTCTGGAGCTGGTGCCACTGCAGCAGAACCTGGATTGAGGGGTGGAAGAGACACCATCCCAGCCGTCCTTCCAAGAGGCTCTCTGGTGGGAGGTTCCTACCAACTGGCCTAGAGATCAGGCCAGGTCACCACATGCTCAGGCAGGACACATGGTTTCATCTGATGGTCCCTGCAGTAACTGGGCGGGACACCCCTTGATCTCTCCATGTTGTCACTGGGCTCTGCTGTACAGTTGGCGCTATGCCTTTGGAAACATTTTAATTTGATGCATAATTAATATAACAACGACTCGAGGCAAAGAGGCTTCTGGGACTAATTAGTGACCTGAATCTCCATGGTAGCCTGCGTTCCATTCTTATCAGTGCTGGGAAGAGCTGCAGTCTTCGAAATCATCGGTCTCCCACTTATTACTGTGACACAGCCAAGAGGCAAAGATCATCTTTCTATCCCATGTGCAAAAATTCCATGAGTGTGTAATCACTTCCCTTGGGGTCTGCACTTCCCCTGGATGGGTCTCATTGAATTAGTCCCTTATGAACTTTTACATTTCCATATGGGCCCACGAAGATCTTAATGCAGGTGAAGAAATAAAGACAGCCAGCAAGAGCTCACGGGGCACCAGCAGAATAGACAACATTGTTCCAAGGGTTTAGAGCTGATTTGAGGGAAAATAAAAGCCTCAACTTTCTTTTCAAATAACTTGCACTGTAATGATGAAATGTATGGGAATAAGCATGAATGGCTGGTGCACAGCCACTCCTTACGTGGCTTCTCTATGTCTGTGCTGATATAAAATTTCCTGTGGCCTTGCCACCTAACAGAGAACTTGTCCGAAGTCCAGATGAGTTCACCCCAGTAATGGTAAAATGGCATTTTAGCAGGACTATCTCATTGTCTTCCTTTCAGCTTCCTTAACTTTTCTCAACAACAACCTAATTTCCAGGCTTCTTGCTCAGGCCCAACATAATCCAGACAAAGGTCAGTGAGCTATGGCTTATGGTCCCAGTCCTGCCCAGACAGCTCATTTAATTCAGATCCAGTCCTGTCTGTTGGTATTTCCAATAGCTGAGCTGAATAATTCTCACAAAGGATAGCCCGTAAGTTCTAAAGTACTATTTATCTCTTTGCAGAAAGACTTTCTCAGCCCTAGCCTAGACCACTAAAGCCAACACAACCTGAGCATTCTCTGGAGGAGTGGGCCATTGCCCACCCCATGAGTAATCCTTTCAGCAGGATCTGCCACTCCCAGTCACTGCTCCTAGGTCCCCATGGCTGAGTGTCTTATTATCAGTTTTCATGGAAGCACCTTCATAGTTCTCAACTTTTGTTTATTTGATTAAACACTCATAGGTACTTTCTATATACCAGGTACTACTTTAAATAGTTTATGCTCAGACATAACACTGCAAATTGAAAATTCTATAAGCCAAAAAGTCCAAAATGCACTTAAAGAGCTGGGATATAACTTAGTAGCAAAATGTTTGCCTAGTATTTGCAAAGCTTTTGGGTTCAGTCCTCATTAATGCAAAGAAAATGATATTTGTAGTGGCATTTCATTCGTATTTTAATAAATAAGGCTTGCCTGAAGATCAGAGAAGAAAAACAGTCACACTGGCCACCTTAAAGACCAGACAACAATGACACACACCTTTAATCCCAGTAACCACACTATCTTGTCATAGAAACCAGGCACTAGTGGCACATGCCCTTAATCCCAGAACTAAAGAGGATCATAAAACAGGAGGAGACAGCTCTCAGTCTCCATCTCATTCTGAGATTCCTGGAGGCAGGATTAACATTTCTGATTGAGGTCGAGGTAAGAGCCAGTGGCTGGCTGCTTTGCTTTTCTGGTCTTCAGGT